>PVKY010002619.1:0-24804 GCA_004027775.1 Bradypus variegatus | reverse complement strand
TTAGCCCTCTTGCCTTGGCATTGTCCCTTTCGGCAAGATATTTTTCATGAGCCACGTGTCCCAGCCTTGCTGGATTCTTCACAAAGGCCCAGCAAGGACGGGTGAGCTGGAAACACATCAAAGACAGAACCCTCATTGGAGAGGGTCAGCCCTCCTCCAGCAGCCAATGGAAAATGTGCCCTTTCCACCCACCTTCCAGAGCTCCGAGAAGGGGCACTCGGTTGCTTCTCTTCTTTGTGGCCCCCCTGCCTCCAGCTTCTTTGTCGTGAACCTCCTATTGGCTGCTCATCAGCAGGCGTGTTTTCTGCCAGGGATCTGCGGACTTTCTCCCTCATCCCTCCTCATCCCTGACTAATGACACTCACTTCTTTCCATTTATCTGGGTCTTGTTTTCTGTCCTGAGATGTCATGGAAAGTGCATTAGATTAAGAACTGGAAACAATTTCACAATGTGGAAACTGCCCCCTGTCAAAGCAGAGAAAGTGTTGGAGAGACCGCAGAAAACTTTCCCTGAGAATATCAGCTGACTTTGTGGCCAAGAGTTCCAGGCCGCGGTCCCAGAATGGTGGGCTTTACCTTCGGGCAAATCATCATTTCTTTATTTCCTGAAAAGGAGGCTGGGAAGCTGACCCAGAGACAGACCCAGAGACGTCACTGTTTCCAGAGGCTTCTTGGACCCTTGCCTTGTCCTTCTGGTAGGTTTCTCTCTGGTCTTCGCTGGACAACCCTAGACTCAGCTTTAGGCACTCAGAAGTGACAATCTCTGAGAGTCTCTTCTAACTTTGAATTTTCCAATTTCAATTGTAATGACACTGGCTAATGCTTTATCATCTACAAAGCTTGTTCCCACCTCGCATCTCATTTAAATCTTGTGCCAATGCACTGAGTTTGGCAAAGTCATCATCAGCCTCACTGATGTTAGCTGAACCTCCGAGAGGTGTGGGCAGCATAGTAGATCCCGTGGCGTGGGGATCTGACCCAGGGATCCTGCCTCCAAACATGGAATCCCCCCATCGCTACTTCCCCAGGTGAGGTGGTAAGACAGTGACAGGCACAGCAGCGGTCCCAGCTGGGGGCAGTCCTGGCTTCTGCTCTGTATTCATCTCTTCACCCTGAGCCAGACGGGATGGTCCTCAGAACCACAGGTCTTTAGCCTGCAAGTGAATCCTGAAATGTTGCTGTGAATTAGTTGTTCGCAGAGGGAGCTGCTCTAATGGAAAGTACCACAAGAATTCTCTTCCCAGGTATCCAGAGACTATTTTGTGAGTGAAAGACGTTTTGTTTGTTAGTTAGTTGAAATGGAAATATTTGTGTACGTTTTTTCTGACTATCAGTGTTACAGGTCCTCATTATAAAAAGTGCAGAAGGACATTGAGGAGAGAAAGAAATGTGACCATTATGCCACTAGCAGTTAACCAGTGTTACGATTCTGATGTGAATTCTGCACAACCAAAGTTTGTGTGTGGTCAAGCTTGCACATGTGTGCATAAACTAACCAAAGGCAGGGCGCACCACACATAGCGTTTGGTAATACCTTTTTCACATGACAGTTTATTGCAGGTATCCTCTCTCCTTTGTTATGTCATTTTTGGTCTTCAGATGCACAGTTATTTACTCAGACTCCCCAGTTTGTGGCACAATATCAACATTGTCTATGTAAAGCCCCACTTCCGTTTTATTAAATGTATTTTTTATTTTCTCCTTTATCTTCTACAGTTACTTCCATTCCACTCACCCATTCTGTGTTATTTAATACATGTCTTCAAATAAGTGCTTATTCTCAAAAATATTTAGAGTTGTTTTGTGTATATTCCATTTAAATAAATGACATTGAGTCAATGTCAATCCGTATCAATCAGTATAGATCTGTATTACTATTTTAATGGCATCATAATTTCCATTGCGTAGATCTACCAAAATTTAGTTAATAAGTTTCCTATGGCTGATATTTAGTTGTTTTAATATTTTTCATTTTTTTTTTTTACTGTTTTCAACAATGCTGGGAAAAACATCCTTTCATATTCATCTCTGCAGATTTGGATGAAGTTGCATGATCATTTTCTGAGACAGTCTAATTTGGAAGGACCACTTTGTAAAATACTCTTCACCCCACCTTTCAGCGCTTACAGAAGCTTCCCCTAACCGGGAGTCCAGAAGCTCTCCCGCCCCCTCTCTCTTATGCCGCTTTGCTTGTTTCTTCCTTATGGCGCTTGGCACGGCCGTCTTCATATCCTGGTTCTCTCATCACTGAGCTGAGTTGATCAGCTCTCGCTCCTTGAAGGTAGGGATTACATCTTAATTAACTGGTTCCTCGACATTTCCTGAGTACCTGTGCAGTGGCAAGCTCTGAACTAGGTGCTGAGGTGAACTCACAGCCTGGTGGATTGCAAGCACCTGTTACGGTTCCTGCTACAGCAGGTGCAAGGTCAGGGTGCAAAAGAGGAAGCCAGACAGAGAAGCACCCAAGGTGATGTGCCTCATCCGTGTCTTGTGATGCCTGTGGGGGTTCCCTGGAAGACCGAGTTGGAGCTAGGGTGGGGCTGCCCTCAGGGCAAAAGGAGACCATATAGCAAGGCTGGAGCATAGGGTGGGGCATGGTGAGGGGCGAAGCTAAGGAGGTCCTGAGTGGGGGGCGGGAGGATGGCCCAGGTGAGCAGGTGTTGTGAGTTCAGATGAAGATGAAGGCAAGTCACTGAAGGGTTCAATATGGTGGGATTTTGTGTTCAGAAAGGTCCTTCTGGCTGTAGCGTGGAAGATGTGTAAGACTGTAGAAGGGAAGCTGGTCGAGAGGCTAGTGAAGTAATCGAAGTGAGAGGTGATGCCGGCCTGAGCTGAGGCAGCAGGAGCAGAGAGAAGCAGACGGAGTGGAGAGCAAGTTAGGAAGTGGAATCCACCAAGGACCTAAATTGTTGAGTGGTTAGGTACGAGAACACGATGGACGGGGAGGAGCCCCAGATGAAGCCTGGGCTCTGCTGGCCCCTGGGTGGACGGCAGGGTCCTTTACCCAGAGGGGGGCACAGGAAGAAAGAGATTTCAGGGGGAAGAAGTGGACACGCTCACTTTTGGGTAGTACGTTGAATATAATGTGCTTGCGGGACAAGAAAGTGGAAATGTCTAGGATATATAAATCTGTTTTGGTGTGCTAAAGCTGCCAAAATGCAATAGAGCAGAAATGGACTGGCTTTTAACAATGGGAGTTTATTAGATTGCAAATTTACAGTTCTAAGGCCATGAAAGTTTCCAAATTAAGGCATCACGAGGTAGATACCTTCTCTGGGGAAAGGCCAATGGCATTCTTGATTCCTCTGTCACATGGGAAGGCACATGGCTGGGGTCTGCTGGGCCTCTACTGGGTTTAGCTTCTGGTTTCCAAATGTCTCTGGGCTTCTGTCTTAGTTTCTGTTGTGGGTCCTTTTTGCTTCTCCCGGGGTATGCCAGTTTGGATGTATTATGTCCCCCAAAACACCATGTTCTTTAATGCAATTAATGGAGGCAGATGTATTAGTGTTGGTTAGGTTGGAATGTTTGATTGTTTCCCTGGAGATGTGACTCACCCAACTGTGAGTGACGCCTTTGTGACCTGTTGATTAGATTATTTCCATTGAGGCGTGGCCCTGCCCATTCAGCTTGGGTGTCGATTAGCTTACTGGCGTCCCTTAAAGAGCTGGCCAGACCCAGACGATGGCCGGCTTAGTTCAGAGATGCTTGGAGTTGTGAACACCTTGTGTTGGCTGACGCTGACAGTCTGGAGAACGCCATTTTGAAACTCAACCTGGGAGCAAGCAGACGCCAGCCACGTGCCTTCCCAGCTAACAGAGGTTTTCCGGATGCCAACGTTCTTTCTCCAGTGAAGTTACCCTCATGTTTATGCCTTGGTTTGGACGATTTTATGGTGGTAGAATTATAAACTTGTAACCAAATAAACCCCCTTAATAAAAGCCAATACATTTCTGGTATTTTGTATAATGGCAGCATTAGCAAGCCAGTACATGGAGCAAACTCTCGATTTCCTCTCTTAGCTTCTCTGAGCTCTCTTCAAAATGTCTATGCCTCTGCTTTTTGTCCTCTCATAGAAGGCTCCAGAAAGAGAAGTAAGATCTACCTTGAATGGGCAGGGTCTCATCTCTGTGGAAACAACCTGATCAAAAGGGCCCACCCATAAAAGATCTGCCTCCACAAGATTGGATTAAAAGAGCATCGTGTCTTCTGGGGTACATCACAGATCCAAACCAGCATAGCTTCCAGTATCCAGGAAAGCTCTGCCCTAGGAACAGATTTGGCAAATAGGTTTATCTTTGTAATATATGAGAATGCTCAGTAAAAATTTGTTAAATGAATGAATTTTAACGTTTCCTTCAAGAGAAACATTTTATTTCTGGATAACCAACTTTACTTGTGAATTTCTGAGTCCTCTGTATTTAAGATGAGATAATTTTTTTTTATCTGGTGAGATATCTTTTTTTTTTTAGAATTACTGTAGAGATACCAATTTAGGAGCATGGTGAGTGCAAATAGCTCTCGTAGGGGAAAGAGCACTGGATGAGGAGTGAGAAAACTGAAGAGTGTAAGTCCTGACCCTGCCACGAGCTGTGGAAATTTAGAAGAACCACCCAGCCCTCCAGGTTCCAGAATCCCCAGACTTTGCCTCTGCTCAAGGGTTCCTCAGCCCTGTCTCGGGAGCGGCCGGTGATGTGGGGCTCCCGGCCCAGCCTCCCTCGTGGCAGCTCCCTGCTGCTCTGAGGTGAAGGCCGCAGCCCTACCCAACGGGGACTTGGCAGCACAGCCCAGAACACAATCTGTCGGGCAGAAGGCTTGTGATTTTTAATGAAAGCATTTCCGATGCCACCTCACAGAACTGAGCGCAGCTCTGACGCTGCCAAAGGCGGCCTGTTTCCTTTCATAGAAATCAGTTCTCAGTAGCACACAGAATGGCCGGAGACAGGACGCACAGAGAAGTAAAAATAATGTGCAGGAAAGTGGGCGACGGCTTGAAACACTCCCAGATGAAGGGTCACCAGCAATTCCTCAGCTTGCACCTCTGCTCAGTGGGGGAGGAGGACCTGGGAGGAAACTTTACTCCACGGCTGATGAGGAGTCGGGGTTGTGGGGTCCTCTGTCAGGACGGATCTGAAGCGTTTTTACTTTAATTCAGGAGTGTCAACAGGGCCCGAGTGCAGTCCCCCAAGTTTCACCATGTGTGTAGTTCTCTTTCTGTGTGCCAGGCCTGCTGCGGGTATGAGGATGCAAAGATGAGCTACACCAAGTCCTTTCCTTTGAGGAGCAACACACGTTCTAACAGATATCTTTATTGAAATGTGGTCCTAGCCGTGACTGAGGTTGGCTCAGGGCACTCCAGGAGCGTGGAGGTGGGGCCGGTCGCCACGCTGGAGACACTGGGGAGCATGTCCGTGGTGAGGACCCTGAGGTGGGTCTCCTCAGATGCCCAGGCCCTGGCCAGGCAGAGAAGTGGGGAGAACAGGTAAGGCAGAGGCATGGGTTAAGTGGGGTCACAAGCAAGACTCAGCATGGAGGATGATGTGTTGGATTCTAAGGAATTTGAACTTGATCCTGAGGGCACTGGGGAGTCAACAAAGGAATTTTTTATTGTGAGACAGACATGCTCGGGTTGGAGTTCCTAAATGATCACCGGGGAGGAGAGCTGGAGCAGTGGCTCGGGGGGTAGATGAGAGTAATGTATCAGAGTTAGACCTTCCAAGGCTCGGGGCTGAGAACACGGGGCAGGTGAGGGGTGACCCCTAAGCCTGAATCTTGACACGTCTGCCCCTCCGTCTTCGGAGCAGCCCAGTTTGCTCAGTCCTGAGATGAGGACAATAATAACTCCTGTTTGTTGACTCGTGCTTTATGGAAGTCACTGTTGGGAGGAACTCAGCATCTTATCTCATTTATCCTCATAACAAATCGTTTCCACCTGACAAATGAGGAAACTGGAGCTCTGAGGGGATGAGTAACTTATTGAAGGTCATACACCTGCTATGTGGCAGAAGTAGTATTTGATCCTACGTCTTCCCCCAGGCTGTTTCCCCCCACCACCTACCTCACGCCACTAAACGAAGTCCAAGGGAAAAGTAAGAGTGGGTCCTGATGGAAAGAGAAAATTACCCACCAGCTGGGGTGAAAGAGACTCTGAGTCTTTCCCAAAACTTTTCCAGAGTGACAGACTAGCACTTTTAGGTCTTGGTCAAAGTTGCCCATCACAAGTTCACAGGAAATGCTCTTTGTGCCTGGGAAGGAGGAGGAAGACGGCCGTGAAGTCGGAACCCTGATGGCCGCTCAGCCTCTTCTGGCCCCTTGCAGATTAGAGGACCCGGCCCCCGAGGTGCCAGGTTGGTTTTAGCTTGGGGCCAGCTAGTCAGACGCAAGGACAGATGTCCACGGGCTGCGCCATTCAGACCAGAACCCAGGGTCCTTCAGGCTCTCAGCCCTTGAGCTGGAGAGGGGCAGCTCGGATGGGCCCGGGCCGGAGGCGGCTGTGGGGCAGGCAGCTGTGGCAGACTCTTCCCGGTCCCGCAGGCCTAGGACCGTCGGCCCAGCTCGGTGCCCAGGGCCCAAGGCCTGAGCCGGCAGCAGCCCCAGAGTCATGCTGCTGAGCTCGGTAGCCAGGGCACCGCTGCTCTGGCACTGACCTGTGTCCCTGACAACAGTCCCTGAGCCTCCCTGGGCCTCCTCTAAAACGGTGTTGGACCAGGTGGCTGATTCCCGGGGCCCACTTCTCCTTTTACCTTCCATGTGTTTATTACGCGTTCTCCAACAGAACTCTTGTCACTTGCTCCAACAGTGCCACTGCCGCTGCCTTCAAAATATCTGTCCTCATTTATTATAGATCAAATATGTGTTTTTGCCTTATCTGAGTCCCTGAGGATGCAGTCTGTGTCCCCACCTGTGTCATGCTTGCAGGGCAGATCCTCAGCTGTGATCCCACAAGGTCAGGTTTTGAGGTAATGTCATCAGGGAGCGCTGCGAGAAGGGATGTCTCCTCTTTCCTGAAGCTGCTCTGATCCCCAGAGACGGCACAAAACGCCAGCCTGTGATCCAAGGCCTCCTGCACCCTGGGAAACGCTGCTGGGGACGTGTAAGTATTCAGCTGCCAGCAAGGATGAAAAAGAGAGGGGCAGAAGGAGGCAGGGTGCCGGTCAGTCTCCTTTATTAGAACAGAAAGCCCTGTAAAATGTGCTGGGCAACCTTGAGGCGTGGTTTTCAGGGTTGTGTTAACAGTCTCTGCAAACTAGCCACCTAATGGGATTTGTTTATAGACTCCAAGAAGGGTGTGGAGGGGGTTGCTCAACAGCCTTGCACAGAGATCTCTGGGCTGGTAAACGTGCCCAGAGCTCCAGGCTTGGCATGTCTGGCACGGGGCAGCTCGCTGCAGGGGTGGGAGGGTGTGACTGCGTGTCTCATCCTGGCTCTGCCGTTACTTGCCCATGTAATCTGGGAGAATTCATTACCTTCCTGAACGTCAAGTTCTCCAATCTAAAACCATCGGGCTTCAAACAGAAGAGTGCAGGGGCACGTCTTTCCAAGCTTCAGTCTTCAGGAGTTGTATTACTTTTGAATTCTTAATGCTCGCCCCCAGTGCAGGGGTCTTTGGAACTGTGTCAGGGATGTCAGGTTGGGGGCAGTGAGGAACCAGAGAGAACCTGGGATGGTCCCTGCGGCTTTGGGTGTTTCTCTCAGACCATCTGCAGTGATTCTGTTCAGGCTGACATCAGTGCGGCCCACCCTGGCTGATGGTCACAGCCACCAGAGCTGCTGGTTAAAAGCACAGGTGCCCATTTCACTTTACTTCTTGTCTGGAGCAATGAAAAGTTTCTAAAAATCGAACAGAAATGAAGTGTGGTGATGGATGCACAGCTGTATGAGGGTACCCAGGGGCAACTGATTGTAATGGTAAAATTTTGTCACTTGAATTATTCATTAATGAAAATTTTTTTCTTTTATTTCAAAAAAAAACAAAGTAAATGTACAATGCGGGGAGGAAGGGAATGGGATATTTTGAATGTTCTTTTCTATTTTAATTTTTATTTTATTTTTTGGAGTAATGAAAATGTTCAAAGATTGATTGTGATGATAAATGCACAACTATATGACGATATGGTGAACAACTGATTGTACTCTTGGAATGACTGTATGTTATATGATTATATCTCAATAAAATTGTATTATTAAAAAAAAAAAAGCACAGATGCTCCGCCCTGCCCAAGACCTATGAAAGGACAATGTATTTGTAACAAGGTAAATGGGATCGGCTCTTGTCATCAGGCAGGTTTGGGGAGCACTGCTGAAGAGTGTCCAGTGGGGACCCGTCACAGGGGCAGCAGGCCTGGGAGCTGGTCTCCATGCCCTGTGCTCCGTAGCTCCCTGCTGGGAAGTCGTTCCTTCCTGCCCTGTGCTCCAGGAGTGGTGAACGTCTCCAGCGTCAGTTCTGAGCTCTTTGAGATTGGCACTGGGCTTCTCTTTGTGCCCATCTGTGCCTTTGCCATAGACGAGGCTTATGAATGTTGGCCAAATGGAGTTGCCCAGAGCGTGTTCTGACAGCCTCAGTTAATTAGGCCATGAGTGATTGTTGACACAGACCCAAGATATCAAGTGCAAGGGGAAGAGGAGAGGAGCGAGAGCTTTTAGAGAAGTGTCGTGGAGAAGACAGGGCTGGAACTGAGCCTTGCACGAGGAGGGAGACTTAGAGAAATGGTGGGAAAAGAAAGTGGGTTCTGAGCAGATCTCCAAGCATGAGCCGGAGCAGGGGATGCTCCTCCTGTTATTTCACTGTACAGCGAGGAGCCCAGGGCCCAGAGAGAAAAGGTGATTCGCTCAGTGTCACCACTGAGCCCGATAACCTGGCACTAGAACCAGCCTGGCTCCCCACAACCCATTCCAAACATCCCACACCTAGAGCTGCCATGTGTCCCATAAATCCCCGCCCTCAGTCGCCAGAGCCCTTCCTTCTCTGCTCCGGCCCCTGCCTCCAGGGCTGTTTGCCCACCCTGTGCTCATCCTGCGCTGTGTTTGCACCTGGCGAGGGGCTGCCTCACCCGAGCTGCCCAGTCATTACGTGAATCCCCCCGAGAGGAAACCCGGCCAGAGGTCGCATTACGCGGGAGAAGCTGAGGGTGCAGCTCCGTGTTCCTCGTGATACTCTGCAGGCGCCGGTACGTCCTGGAGGAGCTGGATTTAGATATCAGAGTGGGTGAGGGGCTCGTTCAGAGCAACACACACGCGCACACACACACACACACACACACACACACACAAATGGGTTTTATTTGAATTCTCTTTAAGACAATGACGGTTTGTGGAGAAAAGACTTTCATAGGTCCTGTCCCCAGCTGGGCCCTTCCTTTCCTCCAGGAGGCTCTCAGGGTCCTCTCCTAAGGGCACACTTACCTGTTCTGCCTTTTTTGCTATGGAATCTGCTGTCAGGCTAGGGAGGGAGACGGGTGAGGGGTGGGCCAGACTCAAGGCAGGAGACCCCGTAGGTGGTGGCTGCAGCGCCCAGGCAAGAGCAGATGACGCCTGTGTTAGGAAAGCAAAGGGACTGGAGAGAGTCACATCCTTCCTTGCAAAGCGTTTACTAGGAATTGAGCTAGGGTCAATTACTTACATGTGCTGTGCTTCGAGCTTCTCATCAGTTAGACAGGGATAATAATTCTCTCTTTCTTACAGCATCGTTGTATTGGTAAAATCTTGTTGTGCAAAAGCCTTTTGTACATGAAGTAGTGTACGAAACATGGCCTTCTCTGGGTGTGATTTGCAGTGAGGTGGCACTGGGCTTCCTCCCCAGGGCCTGCTCAGGGCCTGGCACTGCTGAGCCTCTCTGTTGCAGCACAAGCTGGCAAGAATTCTGTCGGTTTGGGGCTGGGCTGGGTTTTATCTTCTAGCCTGGAATCCCAGCTTAAAAGGAATTCACTCAGGCTTCTGTCCCCTCCCTTCTTGGGGAATAAACATTCAAGTCCTGACGGGTTCCTGGGTAAGGCATCCATTGCTAAGTCTTTTGAGACAGGCCACTTTAAAGTCTATGATTCATATTTTCATATTTATAAGACTTGTCTTGCAGCAAAGGGACTAATGAAGTGGAAGGACCCTCAAGATTGCCTAGTCCAAGGCCTGCCTATAATTGTGCCTAAGAGCCTCTTCCCGAATGCCTCTTTGTTGCTCAGATGTGGCCTCTCTCTCTAGCTAAGCCAACTTGAAAGGTGAAATCACTGCCCTCCCCCCTGCGTGGGATCAGACACCCAGGGGAGTAAATCTCCCTGGCAACGTGGAATATGACTCCCGGGCAGGACTGTAGACCCGGTATCGTGGGATGGAGAACATCTTCTTGACCAAAAGAGGGATGTGAAAGGAAATGAAATAAGCTTCAGTGGCAGAGGGATTCCAAAACGAGCCGAGAGGTCACTCTGGTGGGCACTCTTGCGCACAATATAGACAACCCCTTTTAGGTTCTAGTGAATTGGAGTAGCTAGCAGTAAATGCCTGAAACTATCAAACTACAACCCAGAACCCATGAATCTTGAAGACAATTGTATAGAAGTGTAGCATATGAGGGGTGACAATGGGATTGGGAAAGCCATATGGACCAAACTCCCCTTTCTCTAGTTTATGGATGGATGAGTAGAAAAAAGGGGGAAGGAAAAAAACAAAACAAAACAAGGCACCCAGTGTTCTTTTTTACTTTAACTGCTCTTTTTCCCTTTAATTTTTATTCATATTATTTGTGTGTCTGTGGTAATGAAAATGTCAAAAATTAATTTTGGTGATGAATGCACAACTATATAATGGTACTGTAAACAATTGAGTGTACACTTTGTTTGTATAGACTGCATGGTATGTGAATATATCTCAATAAAATGAAATAAAAAAGAAAGATTGCCTAGTCCAACTCACTGGTTTTGTAAATGGGGGAACATGAGGCAGGGAAGAAAGGATCTTGCCCGAGATCCAGAGTAAGTTAAGAGACAGAGCTGGGACCCACTCACATCTCCTCATGGAATCTCTTTATTGGGAATGTCGTGAGCTTTGCTGTCGTTTTTACTCTGTCTGTCATCCTGGTCCCATAATGAAGGATGCCATTTGTGCCCTTCACTATAGCTACACGACGAAAGGACTAGGGGTGGGAGCAGCAGCCCACCACACCTGCCTTCGTTTGCCACTTGCCCCTAGTGCCACCGGTGTGCCAAGCACTGAGGATACGGAGACGAGAAAGCACAGCCCCTCACCGGCAAGCTGTTCTGCTTTTAGCTATGAAGACACACGAGTCAAGTCTCCAGGAGCTGAACAAAGCTTGCCTGCCAGCTGCTGCCTGCGTTTCATATGAACCTAGAGGGTGGCATAAACCCCTCACACGTGGGTTATGACGAGACTCACGCTCCCAGGAGGACACATGTCAGATACCGTCCCTTGGTGAAGGCTGGTAATGGGTCCTGGAGCAACTACTTCACAGCGTCTCAGTCTCCCTCGTTTATTTGTTCCTTTAAAAAATATTTGCTGAGGTCCTGGTTTGAAGCAGTTGCCATCATAGGTACCAGGGATGCAAAGATAAATAAATGACAGTCCTATCTCCCAAGAAACTACAAATCCAGGAGAGAAACAAATAATGGTAATGGAAGTTGGTACAAAATAAGGTCAATGCCTAGGAGAGAGTCTGTCTTGGAACATCTGTAATGGCTTCCTGGAGGAGGTGGCATGTGAGTTATGACCACGTGAAGAAGGGGAAGAAATCTGCTGCTCAGAGAAAGGGGGAGTCATTCTGGGAAAAGGAAGAAGCCACTGCAAAGCCAAGACAGTGTGGAAGCTTCCAAACCCTAGAACCCATGAGTCGTTGATGACAGCTGATGCAGGATGTGCAAGAATGACAGGCAGGAAGTGACCGTACACGTTGGCGGGGCCTGTGCTGTGCCAAGGAGATAGGGTCACCCCCTGTAGACCGTGGAGAACTGTCAAGATTTTAAGGAGAGAGTTACGTGGTGGGCTTGGTCCTTGAGAAGACCCCCTCAGGCAGCTGTCTAGAGGGTGGGTTGGAGCCACAGGGACTGGTAAGGGGGCAGATCACTAATCCAGGCAAAGCCCACTGATGAGGGCAGCAGCGGAGCTTGATTTTCTGGTGACTCACCTATGGCCAGGCAAACCTGAGGGGTGATCCGGGCATGACCCATAACCAAGAAGTGGGAAGTGACACATTTCAGTGTCTATAACTGTGACTCACAGTCTTGCCAGGTTACTATGTAAGAGCCCACCGTCTCCCCACTCGGCTGGAATGGTTTAAGGCGTCCCAAAGGATCCTTGGAGAATCCAAGCTTCCTTGCCCAACAGAGAAGCTGGCACATTGTTGAACTTCTAAAGGCATTTGAGGGAGGTGAGTTTCCTATCATGAGTGCAAACTCTCTTCTGAACTTGTGGCTTTGGTGCACCTAACAATCTTTTCCAAACAAGGCAGCCAGCCTGGCAAGATGACTGGCCCCTCTCTCGTCCGGGGGCCTGGACTCAGTTTCTCAAACCTTTAGGCCTTTGCTCCTTCTGTTCCATCTCCTGAAAGGCCTTCCACCTGCCTGGCTGTCTGTGATTGTGTTTTGGAGTCTTGCGTATCCCGCTCTGCCATGTGTGGGTTTTATGATCTTGTATAAGTGACCAAAGTGCCCTGAGCCCCAGAGCTCTGCCCTGTTGAGTGGTGGCCACAGTCGTCGTTGCTGAGTTGTACGGTTAGGAATAAAGTTTGTGAAGTGTTTGAAATGGTGCCCACCCCACAGCCAACACTCAACATTCCATAGCTGTTATTGTTAGGTGAGACGCTAATAATTCACCATGAAAGTTTGTAAGAACTTCACAGTGAAAAGAAAAAAGTGAAGTACTGAAAGGCTTGGCAGTACATCTTTTGATTATAGAGAATATCCATGAATTAGTTTTCTCACCCAGATTAATAAAACCTGATTTCCATATCGAGCTGTGAAATCCTTTAGTAACTTACAATGAAGCCACAGTTTGCTAAGAAGGGTCTAAGAAGTTGAAATTCAGAGCAAAGTAAGTAGAGAAGCTCTGCGGTGCAAGGGCTCGTTGCTGATCACTGCGTCCTTTGCTCAAACAGGAGAGCTTGGGAGACAAACAGCCTTCTTACTGGAATCTTCCAACTGTGTTGTCTGCTGGAATAGTGCCCATTAGGAAACTTTCCCTCGAAGTAGCAAAAGTGGTTTGGTTTCATTACAGTGAAAGAATTGTTCAGTGTTAGGGCAAGTTACTGACAAGGGTGTGGAATCTTTTTTAAGAGAAGGTAAAAAAATGAGGTATGTGATGAGATTAGTCCTTGTTGGCTATTGCGAGTATAGACCTGCCTACACCTGGGAGAGAGGTTGTGCCTCAAACATGTTGAAGGACTGTGGGCTCTTGAGTAAATTTGTTCAAAACTTAGTTTGTTCTCCTCCAATGGCATTGTAAAGATCTTCTGGCACTTTCCTCATCTGGTGACCCCTCACCTTTTCAAGTTCAACTGGACTTCTTTAGTCAATCTACAGTTCATATGTTTTTGTTTTAATATTTTTGTTTTTGAAATACAACAACATTAACTGGAATTTCTGTAAAACCTTAATTTACCCACAGTAATACTTCAATTATTTTAGTTTATAGTGTTCTTTTTGGTCTTCGTTTACTTACTTATTTCTTATTAGCCATCACAGTAAATCTGAAAGAGTTCTGTTATTAAGTCTACTTTATTAATGAAGAAATCGAAGCATAAATAGCTTAATTAATATCACCCAAGGTAGCATATAAAGCAGATGGCTAAATCAGGAAAAATCAAGAGTGATTCCAAAACTCATGCTCTGTCCCCCGACCCTCAAGTGTGCTGTTGGCCAATAGCCTGGCACATCATCGATATAAGCAGTATAATTTTTTGTACTTTTTAAAAAAGTTATCATCAGTAATAAGTGTAGATCAGTAAATCTGTGTTCAGTAAACAGTGTGGAGTTATGTCAACTGAAGCTTGCCAACCAGCCCTAGAAAAAGCCACCAAGAGTTTGCCAACTTGGAAGCCAATATTGTAGGAAGTCTCTGAAGATGAGAGGAGAAAAAGAATTGATGTGACTAATAAAAACAAGATGTTATCATTTGAAAAAAAAAAAGCTGCGACTTTAGAGCTAGACCAACCAAGCCTCCCTGCATTTGCTGATCAGATTTTCTAAACCGTTTTTTTGAGCATTTGTCAATAAAGCCTTCATTTTGTTCTTGTTAATAAGCCCATTTGACATCTCTGCAAACTGAATGTAGAATTTAGCAGCAAGGGCTAATGAATTGTAATCCATAGAAGGTGAAGAAAAACAGCTTCCATTTCTTTTATACAAGTCACATAAAAAGGGACAACTGCCTTCCATTTGGGAATCTATGCCACGTAGAAGGTGGCACAATCAAGCAATAGGATGAGCTCCACATTTTGAACTGCCCCAGGAGTCCATTTGTTTGTTTGTTTATATTAGAGAAGTAGGATTTCAGCAAAATCATGCAAAAAACACAGTTCCCATGTACACCTCCAAACACACACAGGCAGACAGTTTTCCCTATTGACACTTTGCATTAATGTTGTACCTTTGTTACAATAGATGAAACAACATTATTATAATTATATCAGTAACTCTAGCCCATAGTTTGCACTACAAATCACTGTATTGTACAATCCTTGTTTTTTTTTTAATTTTGTTCTACTAACATAAATATACCCTAAAATTTCCGCTTTTAACCACATTCGAATATATAATTCAGTGCTGTTAATTACATGCATAATGTTGTATTATTTTCACCACCATCTACTACCAAACTCTTCTATCACCCCAAACAGAAATTCTATACCAATTAAGCATTAACTCCCCAATTCCGATCCCCACACCGGTCCTTGGTGACTTGTATTCTAGTATCTGATTCTATGGATTTACTTACCCTAATTATTTCACATCAGTGAGATCGTGTGACATTTGTCTACATGTTGTTGGATGTATCAGAACTTCCTGCCTTTTTGTGGCTGGATCATGTTCCATTGTTTGTAGATGGCACATTTTCTTCTGTGGATGGGCACTTGGGTTCTTCCATCTCTTACCTTTCGTGATCAACACTGCTAAACACATCAGTGTGCAAATATCTATCTGAGTCTTTGCCTTCGATTCTTTTGGGTATATAACTAGAGTGGGATAGACGGTCCTATGAGAATTCTATACTTAACTTTCTGAGGAGCTTCCGGAATTCCAAGGAGGAGGCAGACTTGGGGAGACTTTGATCAGATCTGTGGAGGGAGCCCTGACCAAGGGACTGGTGGGAACTCTGGCTTGGCTCCTAACGAAGTTTGAAATGGTCACAGCCATAGCGCTAATGCATTAATTTGCTTTTTTTTCAGACAGAATGGGGAAACAGAACAGCAAGCTGGCCCCCGAGGTGATGGAGGACCTGGTGAGGAGCACGGAATTTAATGAGCATGAGCTGAAGCAGTGGTACAAGGGCTTCCTCAAGGACTGTCCGAGCGGGAGGCTGAACCTCGAGGAGTTCCAGCAGCTCTACGTGAAGGTAGGTGCTTTCCAACCTCTTGGTTTCTCAGGCCAGAAAAAGCTGTTTTCATGAAATGCAGCTGAGCACAGGATTATAACTCTATGTAGCCAAAATGCAGATGTGTGAAGTTTCTTCCCAAGAGAGGACAAGCAGTTTCTGAGCAAGAAGAGTCATTGTTCAATCAAAGCACTGAATAGAATTCAGAGATGGCAGCGTGTGGGGAAAGAACCATAAAAATATCAGGTAATCGTCTTTGCTGATGATAATCTACAAGCTGCTAATGACACATCCTCTGGCTTGTTAAAGGTGTCCGCACCGCGGTTGGTTAAGGGTGCCCCAGGAGAACACTGTCACTGTGAAATGCTCTCCCCTTTGCGAGTAAGAGCTCACACCCCCAGCAGCCCATTTGGAAGCAGGGGGGCTGGTATACATCTGGGCATCGTTATCCGTAACATGAACCCTTCACGCAGCATTTGTACCCTTCAGATGTTCATCTTGCCCTGGACATCAGCTAGAGCTGTGCCATGAAAGATGGTTGTTTTTGTTTGTCTGAGTTTATGGGTTGTTTGGGTTCTAGATTTGGCATGATCCAAATTCCGTTTTACGTATACTTATATAATGTTGTGCTTGCAGAAAAATGCCTTTTTTTCTTTAAAATTTTCTAAAATTCCAAATAGAAAATATTTCTTTTATCGTGTAATTGTAGCAAGTGTCGATTTGAACAATATGAACCATCCAGAGGCATATATATAGTGGTTTTGTAAAACTCTAAACGTCGTTGTCATCTCCTGAAGTTGAACATTGACATGACCTGTGACCCAGCAGTTCCACTCTCGCCACACGTGCAGGAGGGTCTGCAAGCTCGTGGCTGCACTGCTCCCAATAACAAAACCTGGACATACCCCAAACATCCATCAAAGGAGAACAGAAAATACACGGTGGCATAGTCACACAATAAAATATTGTACAGCAGTCAAAACGTTTGAACTATAACAACAATAAAACTCTAAATGTAAAAAGTCAATTCCAAAAGATTCTAAATCAAAGCACAAATAAAATATAAATATACTTGAGGGGATGGCAAACAGATGTGGTAAAATCATACACAAAGGAAAGCAAGGAAGTGATGAACACAAGGTTCAGAGCGATGGTTACTTCCAGTGGGGAAGGACTGGGGACGCGGCCTGTGCTAAGGTATCAATTGCTGTCAAAGTCAAGCTGCAATTCAAGCAGAAGGTTTGCAGGCGCTTAATGCGTTGTGAAGGCTAATGGACCGATTCTGGGGGCCCAGCATGGACCACTGACACGTGCTGGGAAAGCAGCAGAACGTTCAACGTGGTGCCGTGCGCCCGGTGGCCACCACAGGTGCGTGAAAACTACCTCCTCACGTGTGTGTGGGAGGTGCGCACACAGCTGCATGGGCGCGTGTTGTAAGGTCACCATGGCATTTCTAACAAGATTCAAATAGCTTGTTATTAGCACGGAAAGGTCTTTTAAATAGAAGCGCTGAGAAAGGCATCTGTCATTCCCTGGATGTAAGTTGCTTGTGAGAGTAGGATGGTTTGTGTTTCCCGGGTCGGTCCTCCATTATCCATGGTTTTCAAAGTCACATCTTCTACCATTTCATCACCCAGGAGACATCTTCTACCATTTCATCACCCAGGAGTTAGCTTGTACCTCAGGACTGTCTCCACTCTCCGCCCCTAGGAAAGAACAGACAAATGACATTTGTCAAAGCCACATTCTTATCGCTGAAGGTCCTGTGCGCTGTCACCCTTGTTTTAGAGAGTTCCGTGTGCCTCGTTCCTCACCATTATTTTAGATGACAGGGGCTTGCCTTTGAAGAAATAGTTGAAACGCAGGGAATGTATTTCATGTGTGTCCTGTAAGTACTCGGCTCTGCAAAACCCCAGCCTTGAGCTGCGGAACATGTAAATGTGAAACCTGCCTCAGCATTTGTGCTACAGCCCATGCAGAAGTACCGAAACCCTGCCCTGCCTTCCCACCCCACCCCAGCCCAGAAATGACTGTTTTGTTTCAAGAAGGGAATATATGGCTTTCTGGACTTAGTTTATATTCTCGTCAGCCTCTTATTTCTGCCTCTCAGCAGCCATTGTCAAACTTGGCTGAGTTCT
The DNA here is from genome assembly GCA_004027775.1 of Bradypus variegatus. Taxonomy (NCBI): domain Eukaryota; kingdom Metazoa; phylum Chordata; class Mammalia; order Pilosa; family Bradypodidae; genus Bradypus; species Bradypus variegatus. The sequence goes on along the minus strand of PVKY010002619.1, from coordinate 7,138 downwards.
TGTACGAAATGGTCAGAAAACAAAGTCTTCTCTCCTCCCAGAGCTGTCCACAGACAGAATGCAAGGGGGGACCACAGCAGGAATTGACAGCGTACCCCGACAAAAGGAAGGCAGCTCTGGGAGGGAAGGGGGGAGCCTGGAGAAGGTGGGGACACAGTCCCTGTCCTGGGGAGTGGGCTTTTTCCTGTGGTTCCCCTCTCCTGACTTAGCTGCCCCTGGAGTCTGGCCGGTGGAGCATGCCCCCTGACCTCTGCGGTCCCACCGTGTGGTCACCCCGGCCTGCCTCCTGTTGACCCAACCTGCCGGAACCTCCAGGAGCATCACTCTGCCATCGCAGACCCAGTCCCGACGAGGCTGTGGGAGCAGGATGGCAGCCAAGGCCCTGCCAGGGGCAGCCATGGATCCCCAACTTTAGAAACCCTTATGTCCCAAACGTAAAGGAAATTCCTTCACCAGCTCTGTTTTAAGATGCTTAAAAATGAGGCTCAGGAAATCGAGGCAGCCTGCCCAGTGTCACAAAACAGAGGGAAGGCGGACAGAGCTTGAATCCCGGGACCCCAGGGAACACTCTGGCCCTCTGGCCGCCTCTCTGCTGCCTTCCCACCGCCCGTGCTGCTTCCTTCCGGGCATGTGAGGGAGCGTCTGTGGGTCTCACTTATAGACCGTGACCTCCTCGAGGGCAGGGCCCAGCTCATCCTTCTCAGCGGCCCCCACACCCTGTGGCCAAGCGCAAAGCCTTGCACACGTGTCACTCCTTCAGGGTCCATGGAACAAATCTGCAACATCCATAAAGATCAGGGACGGAGCCGCAGGCCTCATCAGCGGGGTGGGGAACCAACACTTCTGAAACTAGAGGGAAAGCTCAGTGTGGTCTGCCTGGAGCCGTCTGGGGAGGTTGTTGGAGCAGATAGTCACATATTAGTCATGGAACACCCCACATATTTGTAGTAGACTTTATATAATTGAAATACAGTTTAAGCTTCCCCATAGAATAGATGTGTAGAATAGACCACACATGCTGGGCAGTGATTCTTCTCCTCACTTTACAGATGAGAAAACTGAGGCTCAGGAAAATGAAGCAGTTTGCCCAAGTGGCTAAAGTGTGAAGGCGGAGACCTTAGAGACGGGGTGAGCTGACTCCTAGCGGGCACACGCCCTGCCTGTCGCCTGCTGGCCAGCGAGGGCTTGTGAAACACCTGCCCGGGTCCTTCCCAGCCGGGTCCAGGTTTCGTTTCCCAGGGGCGCATGCACCCCACGGCCAGTCAACACAGACCCGGGGACTGTCGGCCTGGAGCCAGCCCCGAGCAGCCATCAGTGGCACAGTCAGTGTGTTGGCTGAACTGTGTCAAATGTTCTCTGTGTCGGGAAGCCGTGAGGTGGAGACAGATGGGAATGAGGAAGGGATAGTCCCACTGCCCCCCAGGATCCCGGGGCTAGTTGGGAAGGTGCAGTTAACCACCTCTCAAGGCCAGATGCATAAAAGCCAGGGCCGGGGACCAGCGTGAAAGAGCGAGGCGAATGTCAAAACGGAGGACCAGAGGAAGAACTGCAGCAACGCAGAGATGGAACACTCTCCTCTCGGCCTTTGAGAAGACAAGACAGCTCCAAGTAGACACTGGTCCCTCCATTCTAGCTCAGCACCTTTCCAGGAGGCCTGTGTCAGCAGCCGCTCGGCCAGCCCGGGCAGGGTCTCCCTGGCTCCGGGTGCAGCAGCTGGAGCAGCTGAGTCAGCTCCCCGCTGGGAAGGAGACCTCTACATCTGTCACCCAGAACCACCTACCCAAATCTCCCACCCCCACGGGAATTTCCTGCTTCCAGCCATCTTATTGATTGCCAAATTGAACTCACAAATTAGGGTGGAAGGTTTGCAGTAATAGCTGCATTTTCAGAGATGCAACTATAGGTTTAAAAGGAAACGGACCCTGGGGAGGGGCAAGCAACTATTTGAGGGAGAAAGTCACCCACCCCAGGTCCCCTTCTTTGGTGGCTGTTGCCCTCCCAGCTTTGTTTAGCTCCTCTGACATCTGAAGCCAAAGAAAGCAAGAAGCACACCTGGCAGAGTCTGGTGAAGACCCCTAAACAGGTGTTAGTGTTTTTTGGAGTTTGACTTCAGAAGTTATTTTCATCAGGAGCCATTTGGGTTGGCCCAGATTGAACAGAAAAGGCAGGCACAGGGTTAGTTACAAAAGGTCATGGGAGGTGGAATCCAACAGGACTGAGATTAAATCCTGGCTGAACTATGTCTTCTGGATCTTGCCTCTCCCAGTCTCAGTTTCCCATCACGTCACCTGGCTGAGCCTCAAATAAAAGAGTGAAATATAAAATGATTTGGGACAGATTGCAAAATTATTTGCCATCATAGTTGATGATCTACTCATTTACTTCCCCGGAGCCAAGATGGAAAATAGGTTTTATTTCCTGTGCCAGATCCAGTGGCAACGCGGAAGGTAGACAGAGGAGGATGTGGGGCTCAGTCAACGTTCAAGAGGAGAATATTCCCTAATCCAACAGTGACATTCACCGTGCGTCACGGGGTGGGGACCGTGGCAGGGTGGGTGTGCCACCCCGTTCCCATCACAGACTCTTGCACACTAAGCTCCATGTCCCCCGAGCCCCAAAGCCTTCCATAGCTCCCTGCTGCCAGACAGGACAGAGTGTGGCATTCAAGGCCTTCTTGTCTGATTCCCACCAATCATCTGGTGCCCGTCCCTCGCTCGCTCCACGAGGAGGAGACTTCCTGCTTAATCCCAGCTTCTCACCATGTTGCAGATGAAGAGAGATTCCGCTGGGCTCCAGCCCAACTCTCTTGTCTCAGTGCACCAATTCTGCTTCTGAGAAGGGTGTGAGGGGTTTGGTGAGGCAACTGTGAAGTGCACCTAAGACAGGTAGGAGGGCCCTAGAGTCCAATTTGATCACCTCTAATTCAACAATTTGAATTTTAGTAAAATGTATTTGCATGTAACGAAAGAGTTCCTACCCAGTCATTCTATGTCCTAATTCCCTAAAGAGCTTCTATACTCTGGTCATTAGAAGATGCACTTCCAGCTTCTCCATCCAAGTGTGGGCTCATTCATTCATTCATTCATTCATTCATTCATTTAAACCATTTCCTTTGTGCTTCCTGTAGTACAGATACTGTTCTAGGCACTGCTTTCAGTAGGAAAAGGTATGTCATCTTATTTTTGGATGATATTTGTCACTTCACCAAACCATCTTTATTTTATGACAGACTATATGGGTGGAGTTCCAGTCAATAAGAAATTTTCCACACTTAAGGCATTGGAAATACAAGTCTAGTCACCAAAATTCTATTGGCACAACTACCCAGAGACACATCTTAAAGCAAAATAAAAATAAATGTTATCATAGAATTAGAAGCAACTAAACATTTGTTGATAAAGATATTTTGAAAGAATAAAAAAGATTTTCTAGTTGTCAAACAATAACATATTATGAAAATATTTTATAATCCTTTCCATGGTTTTAGAATGCTACTTTCAAATTTGGTTCTTGTGCTTAAAAACCTACTATCAAGAGTCAAAGATGTTCTTACTGAAAGTTGTAAGCAAACATATAATAAATATAAGGTTTTATGCACAAAACCTTTGTGTGGTAGAATAGGAAATAAAAACGTGAACAACTGTGACCTCGGCGAGTCCCTTCTCCTCTTTGGCCCTCAGCCTCAGTTCAGCATCTGTGCAAACGAACTATGCTGGCCTGTAACAGCGGCTCTCAGACTCACCTGGAGTGACCACTCAGTTGGCAGATTTCTGGGCCCTTCCGTGGGTGGCTTCTGCATGGGGCCTAGGGTATAACCCAGATATCTGGATTTGTAGCACGCCCTTCCAGATAATTCCAACGGAGGTAATCCCTCAGTTGTACCCTGGAATCCCTGGGATCTGTAAACCCCTAGAGCATCCTTGGATAGGTTCAGGAGCTCTGTACACACTGAAATTGCAAGTAAAATTTTGTAAATGTGCTCTCTAGGGCGAGCTTTCATCAGTTCCTGAAGGGCTCTGTTAGCCAAGAAATGTTGAGAATAGCTTGTAACTACTGGCCAGCCTAATGCTTCAGGTTCCAGGATAGCAGAATTATGGGGTTTAATTTACCCTAAGAAAAATGGAGAAAAATCCCTTCTGTACTGTGCTCTCCCATACAATTTAACTGACATAAGAATAGTAATAAAAGTTTCTAATCTTCACTCTGTTAAATTTGTTTTCAGTTTGAAGATGATACTTTCCTGATTCATTCAGGGCCCATTAATTGAGTTTTATTTTGTCTAGAGTCTCACACTAACGTAAACAGGGAAGCCCCAATGTGAAAAATTATAATCGTGCTTCTCATTCATTCTCCTGAGCACTCCAGACAGGGTGCTCGACCTGGTCTGCAGAGGACATCGCAGAACCCTGCCCTCAGGCGGCTCGCGGTCTGGTGCCATCAAGAGGGCTTTAGTTACGTGTAGGATTTATATATATATGTATATATATAGAGAGAGAGTTTATTGTGATCAGGGCCGTGAAGGACAAGAAAGGGGCTGGGTGGGCCTGTGGGGAAGGTGCATTGAAGCCCGTCCTCACAGGAGGGATTTGGACCTAAAGGGCTGTCACTCTGGAAATTCAGAAATCTCATTGAGTAGAGTCACAAAGCTGGAATAAAAAACTGACTGTTGTGTTTTCAATACCCTGTGCATGGCATCAGTAGGAAGCCCATCAGCTGGAGTCTTTTAATTCAAAATAAATAAATAAAAACAAAGAAACAAGCAAAATGCCTCTCTGGCAGTCCTGCTGAGGTAGTCAGGAAAACAACTATTGAAGACAAAGCTTGTGCACTCCGGGGGCTGCCACCCTAGGCCTCCCCGTACCCTCCCTCCCTCTCGCCCTCCCGCCCTCTCCTGTCTCCCATAGCTCATTCTCTTCCTTCTTATTACTGTAAAGTGCTTCGTCTAACTCTTTGCTCTCTTGACCCTCAAGATGGCCTGTGAACCAGGCTTTGTGGGCAGCGCCCTCCTCCCCTTCAGCTCTAGGAGGTGAGAAGGGCTGGAGACTTGGCCAAGGTTGCAGAGAGGGCAGCAGACAAACACCTGCAGCTCCTTGCCGCCCACCACTTCCTGCTCCCTGTTTCCTTGGCTTCATTCGGGAGCAGGTATCTGAGAGTTTCTCTGGTCGTCTTCGTTTGGAAGCAGAATGCACCAAATCCGAGCCATGCTCCCTAGACCAGCTCAGGAGCTTCTCGCTCACGAGGTCTTCCTTGATCTCCCCAACTCCAAAAGCCTTCAGTTTCTTCCTCTCCTGTGTTCTCATGGCCTTAGCTTGGGCCCCCTTTGAACAAGGTCTTTCTGTGTATGCAATATAATATTCAGCAAGCTTCTCCTACCTTTTCTAGGTGAAGTCCTTCCCCACTCCCCGGAACTAGTGCTGCTATAGATAGGGGTTTACCTGTGTGCAAGTAACTGCAATGTGGTTTAAGAGCTGAATGTGTACCTGGCTCTACGGGACACTCGTCCCGTGAAGCTGGCAGTCATTTAGGCTTAGAGGTTTGTTAAATAGATCAACAAACCCCTCTGACCCTTCGTTTCCTCATTGTAAAATGGGGAGAATCCTCTGAGTCCTGCTTATGTCAGAGGCTATTGTGCAGTTAAGAAGGTAGAGAGAGCACGGAAGTGCTTTGTAAACTGTGCGTGGTCTTGCCCAGGTGAGCGAGTCAGCGGCTTTTTGGTCTTAGGTACGTGGGCGTGGAAGGGCTTCCAGAAGCCAAGCACCCCAGTCTGTCGGGCTGCGGCATCAAGGGCTGGCTCGCCAATCAAATATTTTGTCAAAAGCAAACGTGGCAGTGATGACTATTATCTCTTCTCAACATCTGATTCAAATCAATTTTGAAAATAAAACTCTTACCTACAAAAGACGTTCAGATGATTGATTTCCAGGGATTCAGACTCTGCATATTAATAGTAGATAATTAAGAGTAGGTCCTATTAAAACTTTGTTGGCAGAGCTATAAACAGGAGCCTTTTAATTCCTTAGGGAAATAGACATTACATAAGATCCAAAATGTCATCCAGATTGAGCTGGCGAGGATGTTGCAATTTTCAGTGAGAACCTGGGAACTCGTCTATTTGGAGTGTTTGCCAACATGATTGAGGCTGCACTTCAACTTGAATTAATGTGGGAAACAAGAGCTGGGGTCTGAAATCTCGAGGAGGAGATGAAAATGAAGTTAACAGTTCCAAGAAACCGAGATCCCACGTGAGACTGCAGCAGGCGTTTCATTACAGCAAGAGTCTCAGGGCAGAGCTAGTTACCGTGTGTCTCGAGACGGTCCTCGCCAAGAGGAGTGAGGAGCGATAACCTCCCCTGTCTTGCCGGGTGTGAAGTGGTTTGGGGCGGCTTCCACACCTTGGGATTTTGCTTTCCCATGATGGGCAGGTTGCCAGTTCGTGGGGTAGGAAGGGTCTTGGCAGTTATGGCATCCCAAAGGAACGCTCTTAGATGACACCTCCGCTTCTTTGCCCCAAGATAAGGTTGGAAAGAGCCCTTTAGAAGTCTCTCGCCCATCCAGTCCCCATTTTCCCAGTGAGGAAACTGATACCCCAAAGGGGAGGGGCTGTCCGAGGTGACACCTTTCCTTAATTGCTCCAATTGACATCCCAAAGGATAAGCATGTCAACTCCAGCCTGATTATGGGCTTTAAAGCAAGGACGTGCTTTCCTTAGTTACTCTCTGCAGCTGATGGGTCAAGGGGCGTCATTCTAGCTGGAACTAGAGCCAGCGAGGTGTAGCCCATTTCCATGGCAGGATTGGCCTTGAGGATAGCAAATCTTGTCTTGGATCACTAAATATAAAGCTGGTTTTCATTACTGGATTTTCCTGGCTGTTTGAAACATGTGATGTGGGTTTGGGTCGGAGATGGGACTGATGGCCTTGCCGTGGTGGGAGGCCCTCACTCCTCCCGGTGACCAGCTGAGCACCCACTGGAAGAAAGCTGCTGGCACTGTTGGTTATTTTCTTTCGTGTCTCCACGTGGAATGATTGTCAGACCACTGAGCGTCTCTCTGTGTTCGTGGAGCTTCTGGTCCCATCTTTGTGACTCCACTGGCCTCACTGTGAATGGATCTTGTGCCAAGCTCTAAGTCTGCTTCTTC
>PVKY010002618.1:0-24796 GCA_004027775.1 Bradypus variegatus | reverse complement strand
AAAAATCACTCTAAGCTGACCCTCCCTTCCTCACCCCACACGCTCCAGTGGAGCCAGCTTATTGTGGCCCTCGGCCAGGAGACATACTCTAGACTCACCAGACAAGGGGCATTACCCAGAGAACAGAATGGGGTCTGCAAAGGCTTCTTCAGTGGCCCCCGCTATCATTTCCTCCTTCTGTCTCCCCACACCCATCACCCAATGGGCTATAGTTTATTTTTGTCATTACTCTTTAAATTTTTTTTGTGGCTAACATCTATGCAACATTAAGTTTCCCATTTTGACCACTTTGAAGTGTACAATTCAGCGGTGTTAATGACATTCACGAAGTTGTGCTCCCATCACCACCATCCATTACCATAACTTTTCCATCACCTCAAAGAGAAACTCTGCACCAATTTAGGATTAACTCCCCATTCTATACCCCAAACCTGTCCTCAGTTAACCTGCCATCTACTTCGTGTCTCTAAGAGTTTGCATATTCTACTTATTCCATGTAAGTGGGATCATCCAATATTTGTCCTTTTGTGTCTGGCATCTCTCCCAGTAAAATGTCTTCAGGGTTCTTCCATGTTGTAGCGTGTATCAGGACTTCATTCCTTTTTAAGATTAAATAATATTCCATTGTATGGATAGACCACATTTGGCTTATCTATTCATCCACTGATGGACCCCTTGGGTTGCTTCCACCTTTAGGCTATTGTGAATAATGCTGCTGTAAACACTGATATGCAAGTATCTGTTTGAGTCCCTGCTTTCAATTCTTTTGGGGATATACCTAGAAATGGGATTGCCAGGTCATGTGGTGATTCTATACTTAGCTGTCTGAGGACCTGTCAAACTGTCACCTCTTGAAGTGAGAACTTGAGCCAGGACAGGGACATAAGTAGAAAGGGCATCTTATTCTGCTCAAGTATGTCAGCGTGGAAGATGGCCCACATGGACAAGAAGGGTACGGACACGTGGCCTTGGGCCACCTCCTGCCCCCTCCCTGCTGTCTCTGCTGACAAGGCAAAGCATGAATATGAGAAAGCTCCAAAGCTCAAAGAAAGTCTACTGGGCCCATGAATAACTAAGCTCTGACTGCCAATGGTTAAAGCTTGCCCATCACTCCAAGTTGAGTTTACTCATCACTCCAGGTGAGCTTACCCATCATTCCAAGTTGAGCTTACCCATGACTCCAAGTTGAGCTGCAAACATCAGGGAAATCCCAACGGGGAGGCCAATTGCATAATACCCAACAGCATTAACAATAGCTCCAAACTTCTGGTTTCCCGTGCCCCGCAGAATCCCACCACACGTACACTGTAAGGCAGACAGCAGTCGGTCAGTGGAAACGCGGCTGACACCTGGCCAGTCCTCTGCCACCCGCAGTGCTTCTCAGAGACTGTCTCCCCATGGAACAGTGATTCGGGCTCAAAATCCCATGATCATATTCTTGTCATTTGTGATTAATAAAAATACTCAGGATTACCTACCAACCTACTTACCTAGACCCTCTTCTCAATTTAAATTGGCCATCATCAGAAGTACACAGATCATGAAAGAGCTTAAGGGCACAGCACACAACACTTACAGCAAGACCTTCAAAGAGGTGGGATACAGCATAAATTGGAACCACTTGAGCCACTAGAGCAATGATTTCTCTGTTAAGAGGAGAGAGCATGGTGATTAGCAGGAGGCAGACATGAGAGAAATGCACAGTTGCCAGGGGAAGACCCAGCTTGTGCCACAGCTCAGCAAGGCTCAGCCTTTTGTATTTAAGCCCCCTGCCTCCCTCCTTCTGGCCAGCATCCTAGGTGAAGACAATTCTGCTTTTTCCTGGCTACAGATGAAGCCAACTGTGCATTGGATCTCACAACTTTTGTAAAAAATATATAGTCATTTGGTCAATGCAGACAATTAGATGACATATCTCCCTCCACCCACCCCTACCAAAATAAATTTTGGATTTTACTGCCATCCCTTTGACCTGACTCCACAGCCTAGTGTGAACGTATTTCCATGTGTCTGAATGAGGCACAACAGAAGAGGACGTTCTTTCTACAGAACCAAGGTTGGCAAGCTCTGAAGGCCACGGATTCACTTTGCAGAACTATCATTGCATCTAGGAAATGGATTCTAGCCCCTAAAGCTGGAGACTTGGATTTTATGGCCTACTTAAAGGGAGACTAGAAAAATGCTGCTCACTGACCTGGGGAGGCAGGAAATTCATCAAGTCCCCAAGTGAGTTCAGAGACAATTAAACCCAGAATATTGCCTGGCAATAAATATTTGTTATGAACAAATAAATCCTGCACTGAACAAGATGATCAAATCCCACCCATTTAAACAAAACAAAACAAAACAGAAATACATTTATTTTATTCAAATTTTATTTTACTTTTTGAATAGTAAAGATGCAAACTGTTAAAAGAAATCAAAACAGCATGAAAAAGCGTATAGAGAAAATTCTGACTTCCACCCTTCCCAGTCTACCCCGTTACCACCCTTATCCCTGCCAGGTAACAATTCTTAGTATTTTCTCTATTTGTCAAGTGTTTAGGAAAAATTAAGCAAATACAATTATATATTTTTATCCTCCCCCCATATTCTAATATTTCATTTTATAGTATTCTCTATATGAAGTTCTGCATCTTGCTTTTTCCACCAAACAATACAATCTGGAGATCTTTCTTTACAGAGAGTTTCTCCATTCTTTTCTAAAGCTGTCTGATATTTCATTGTGTGTGCGTGCATTTGTGTAATTTGTGTATGTGCGTGCACACCACACATTAACCCACCTCCAATGTAGATGCACACTTGGGGGGCTTCTGATCTTTTGCAATTATGGACAATGCTGCAATGAATTGCCCTGTATAGACATCACTTCTTCTATGTGCAGGTTTAACAATAGAATAAATTCCTTGAAGTAGGATCGAAGAATAAATTTCTTTGTAATTTTAATAGATATTGTGAAATTGTGCTTTGCCCTCCAGTGGCAACATATAAAGATGCTTATTTCCCTCAAGCTTTACCCACAGGTGTAATTTTGGATTTTTTTTCTCCAATCTGAGACATGACAAATGGTTTTTCACCCATGGGTTTTAACTTGTATTCTCACATTATGGTGAAATTGTGCATTTTTTCATGTTTATTTCATGTTGTATTTATTTCCCCATGGATTGCTAGTTCATATCCTTTGACCATTTATCTTTGGGTCATGGATCTTTTTCTTCTTGATTTGTCCAAGTGTTTGATATACTAGGGAGATTAACTATATTTGTTTGCAATGCAAGTTGCAAATATTTTTCCCAGTTTGTTATCTGTTTCATTGGTATTGTAAAAGGATTTTTACATTTACATTACACTTTCCATTGTATCTTTTTTCAACTTTTTATTTTGAAATACTTTCAAACATACATGACAGTTATAAAAATATTACAAACTCCATTCAGAGAGCGCCAACACACCCTTCCCCCCACTCCCAGATACGCAGATCCACCCATTTTAACATTTTGTCACTTTTGCCATATAATTCTATTTGTCCATCTGTCTGTCTATTTATCAATCCATTTTCTGAACACTTGAGTGTAGGTTGTATGCATCATGCTCCTTAAACACTTAATACTGCCACGTACATTTCTCAAGAACAAGGAGAAGTGAAACCACCTTAAGTGCAGTTATCAAGTTCAAGAAATTTAACATTGATATAATAAAACTTTCAGGCAAAATTCCAATTTTTCCAATGTTCCTTTGAGCCCTTTCTTTAGTTGCTCTTTGTTTTTTTTTGTTTGTTTGTTTGTTTTTTAAATTGTGGAAACATAAATACAACATAAACTTTCCAATCTCAACCACTCCCAAGTAAATCATTCAGTGCGATTAATCTTACTCACAATATTGTGTAGTGCCCTCACCATCTTCCATTATTAAACTTTCCCAACTCTCCTCTAAAAAACTCTAAACCCATTATGCACTAACTTCCCATTGCCCCTGTCCCCTGTCTCTGGCAACTTGTACTCTAATTTCTGTCTCTATGAGTTTGTGTATTTTCCAATATTTTCTTTGTGGTTACCATGGGGCTTAAATTTGACATCCTGAATGTACAACAATCTCATTTGCTTTGATACTAAATTAACCTCAATAATATACACAAACTCAGTTCCTATTCTTTTATGTAGTTCTTGTCACAAATTATATGTTTATACATTAGAGTCTTGAACCACTGGTTTCTTGTTACATTTTATGCATTTGCCTTTCAGATCTTGTAGGAAGTAATGAGTGGAGTTACAAACCAGAAATACAACAGTACCAGCATTTATATTTACCCATGTCTTTATCCTCACCGGAGATCTTTCTTTACATGGCTTCAATCTATTGCTTTTGTCCTTTCCTTTCAGCCTGCAGAACTCTCTTTAGCATCTCTTGTAGGGCAGGTCTAGTGGTGATGAACTCCTTCAGCTTTTATTTATGATGCCTTCGTCTCTCCCTCATTTCTGAAAGACAGTTTTGCTCAATATAGAATTCTTGGTTGGCCAGTTTTTGCTTTCGGCACTTCAAATATGCCCTCCACTGCCTTCTTGCCTCCATGGTTTCTGCTGAGAAACTGGCACCAAATCTTATGGAGCCTCCTTGTACGTGACGCATTGATTCTCTCTTGCATCTTTCAGATTCTCCCTTTACCTCTGACATTTGACAGTTGATTATAACATGCCACAGCGTCGCTCTATTTCGGTTTATCCTGTTTGGAGTTTGTTGAGCATCTTGGAGGTGTATATTCAAATCTTTTGTTAAATCTGCAGTTTTCAGCCTTTATTTCTTTAATATTCTCTCTGCCCTTTCCTCTCTTTCTCCTCCTTCTGGGACTCCCCCAGGGTGTACATTAGTGAGCTTTATGGTGCCCAAAAGGTGCCTCAGGTTCTGTTCACTTTTCTTTTTCTTTCTATTCCTCAGACTGAATTTCAATTGTCTTATCTTCAGGTTCACTGATTCTTTCTTCTGCCAGCTCCAATCTGCAATTGAACTACTCCAGGGAGTTTTTAATTTTTGTTACTGATGTCTCCAGCTCTTCTTTTTCCTAATTTCCACCTCTGTACTCACAGTCTCTTTGTGTTCACCTATCATTTTCCAATTTCCTTTAGTTCTCTGTCCATGTGTTCCTTTACCTCTTTGATCACATTTAAGACCATTTTTTTAAGAGTTTCTCTGGTGTGTCCCAGGTCTGGTCCTCCTCACTGATGGCTACTAATGCTTTAATCTTCTCCTTTGCCTGGGCCATCACTTCCCGTTCTGCTTCTTTGTATGTTTTATAACCCTTTGTTGAAACCCGGACATTTTGATATTTTAATGTGTTATCGCTGAATTTAGACTCTGAGGTGTCTTTTCCTTAAGCTTGTATCTAGCTCTGTTATGACAGAGCTTTCCTTGAATGCCAGGAGCTAATATTTAAAAAAAAGAAGGAAATAAAAGAAAGTCCCTTTCCCAGTCTTTGCAGATTGGCCTGTGGGAGCTCTCCCTCAGGGCTTACTCAAAGCTTAGGATCTGTCCTGATCCTTTCTGCAATTCCAAATGTCCCCTCTTCCCTAGGAAATAGAATTTCCTTACTGTCCTGGAACTGCACTGTACGTCCTCCAGCCAGCAATGCCCCACCCCAGGCAACACAACCTGAGTGCTCTCCCACAGCGTGTTTCTCTAGGGGAGCTCAGTGAGCTGCCTTCTACACACGGGGTAAGTTCTGGGACAGCGAGTCCCACCACCAGACAGACTGGGCCAGACATCCACACTCCCAGTGTGCACCCAAGGGTTACTCTGCTCGCTCTGGAACCGGGACCAGGGATCCACACTGTGCTGAGCCAGTGAGGGGTGACGGAGGGGCTGGCCAGGGCAGCTCCTACTGCTTTTAAGCAGCCTTTTTCCTGACTCGGCCCTCGTCCTTTAACTGTTTTCTGGAGCTTTGAGAAGATACTTCTGCCATTTCTTGCTGGTTGTTCAAAGCTTCTGCAGGGGACAGAACCCAGAAGCAGCTTACTCCACCACTGTGTCTTTTAACTGGTGGTTTTAGGAAGACTGCTGATTTCTCTATGGGAACATATGATATATGTATTCTGCTAACTCACTGAATAACATTTTTTGTAGTAGTTTTCAGTCAATTCTTTTGGCATTTCCAGTTGGGTTTTATTCATTTTTTTTTCCAGTTCTTAAACTCTATTTTCTTTCTCTTGATTAACTGTCTTGGATTATGTCTTCATTTCCTAGGGTGCTATAACAAATACCACAAACCACGTGGCTTAAAACAACAGAAATTTACTGTCCCACAGTTCTGGAGACGAGGAATCTGAAATCGAGGCGTCAGCCGGGCTGTGTTCCCTCTGAAACCCGCTGGGGACACTCCTTCCCAGCCTCTTCCAGCTTCTGCAGTTACCAGCTTCCTTGACATGCCCTGGTTTGTTGTCACATCACTCCACTCTCTGCTGCTGTCTTCATACAGCCTTTGTCTCTCTGGTCTGTGTGTCCAAGGTCTAAATTTCCCTTTTCTTAAAAAGATACCAGTCACACTGGGTCGGGCCCACCCTAAGCCAGTTTGACCTCATCCTAACTAATCACATCTTCAAAGACCTCACATCCATTCATGGCATTCCTAAAATAACCCACTTAGTCCAAATACATTATTTTTAACATGCTGCTTTATTCTGTCTAGTGATATTTGATTTTGGATTCTTAAATTGATATTAATAAGTAAGATTGTCCTGTGGTTTTTTTTTTTTTAATAAGCAAACTTTGTCATGTTTTGGTACCAAGGTTACATATGCTTCGTGAACAGAATGTGGACGTTTTCCTTTTTTCTGTGCTCATCCTGAAGTGAGAGATATTTAAATATCTCATTTCCTCAAAGCAAAATGGCTGAGGCTGAAAAATGACAACCAACCCCAAGAAGCCAAAAGGCAAATAGCTGAAAAATGAACTGCAAAACTTAGTTCTGTCCACTTCACCTGCTTTTTTATTCATGAAGGAAAACTCCAATTTCCACCTTGTAATTGTTGATAAATGGCTAAGGTATCCCAATTAAGAGGTTTTCCCACAACATCTCCACGGGGTCAGAATGTACCAGCCTGTGTCATTGATGAAGACAAAAAAAAACCTACAGGGCACAGAAGAGGTTCATCATGTTCAAGACTTCTTCAGTAATCCATCTGATAATGCGATTTTTTGAAAAGTTCATTAGTGAGATTTTTAAGTTTGATTCAGTGACAAATATATTATGCAATTACTACAAACCAGGCATTTTTGCAGATTCTGACATACCAAGATGATTTTCTCTTCAGGAACCAAATCATTAACAGAAAATGTAATCAATGGCACCCAAATGGAATTCCTTCCTATAATAGACCTGAGTATTCTGATGGCTAGAAGGATGTACCACCATCAATTCCTATTAAATTGGCACTCTAGACAATTAATCAGATCCTACCAAGTAATATCTAATCAGTTTTTCCCTGATAGTATCTGTTGAGTTTCTGATCTTGCAAACAACTCAAACACTGTCTAAAATGCAGCAACCCTAGGAAGCCCCATGTGAAAGCGTCTTAGCTGTTTCTTTATCACAGATTTCACATTTCAAGAAAATCTCAATTGTAATTTGTTTTTGGAGAGCTGAGTACTCACCTGTCAGTAGTAAAAATGTAGCCCACCAGATCCTTACAGCTTGACAGCAGGATGCAAGAGGTTACAGCAAAGAGTTCTGGAGGTAAAAGGGTGGGAGAAACCACAAGGTGAAAAAGGAGGTCTTCTGGAAACCAGGGAACCTGGGTTTTCCTGTGCAGAAACTGCACTGCAAATTGCTGAGGAAATGAGCATAATATCCACCTGTGATCATTAAGGCAACAGTGGAAGATTTCTTTGCTTGCTTGATGTTTCCAGCCCCCAGTGCATTTCCAACGCGGACACTGGCAGCCACACTGAAGCCTGTAGGTATCTAAAATGGAAAGGAAAGCTACAAGGATGACACCGAAAAGGGGAGGCGGTGTGGAAGAGAGGCTGCCCTGCCCTCTGCTGTCAGTTCTGAGCCTAACCACAAATTCTCCCCAGAGAAGAGGGGTCTGGTAAGTCACACTTCACACCCCATGGTAAAGCTTTATCCCCAGAAGTTCTGAAAAGGCCAGTTTGCAGCATCTCCTTGGCTCATGCACAACCTGGAACTGCAGGCTAGGGTACTTGCTACAGCCTGGGCTTTTCTGCAGAACCTCCAACTTCTGCATGGGATCATGTAAGAAGACGCTACACCATCACGGCCCTCCTCTCAGGTGGCAGGGTGGACTGTCATGGGCAGAGCTGGTCTCTGTTCTGGGAGACCATCAAGGGGACCCGCTGAGAAGACAGACAGAACCCTCCAACAGTGAAGAGTTTTCTTTTTCAATTGTTGGATAAGAAGATTGTAAGAAAACAGAAAGAGGCATACCTAATTGATAACAGGGTTACCGTTTTTGTGAAAGGGAAGGATGGGATTAGGAATGGAGTTTAAAAACACCTGGAGAAGTAGTCTAGTGCTGTGGTTAGGAATGGGGACTCTGAAGCCAGAAGGCCTGGGTGCAAATCCTGGCTCATCCACTTATCCACTGTGGGACCCTGAGTGAGCTCCTTAACCTCTCGCCCCTCGGTTTTTCTATCTGTAAAGGGGATAGTAATGGATCCTACCCCAGAGGGCTACTGTGGGGAGTTAATGAGTCAATACCTGCTAACTGTTTAGAATAGTGTCTTACACACAGTAACTACTCCATGAAGGCCAGCCATTATTGTCATCTACACATAGATCCTTAGAAAATTAAATATTAAAAACATAGACAGAAAAGGTTCATCATTTGTTTACTTATGAATTTTGCCTTATAGGAAGGATAATTAAGGACAAATTTAAAGAAAATCTGACCTGCAGATTGAGGTTTTTAGAAGAAAGTTAAGATTCAATCCCTGCCTACACACTCACTAGTAGGAAAAAACATATAGACAGTCCAACAAAGTCTTTATTAGTTACAAAGGCACAGAGGGTAACTTTGCAACGGAGAGACTTGGCAGACGCCACCTTTACCAAGCTACAGACTTAATGTTACCAACAACCTGCTGAGCCTCCCAAGGGGACGTCCTGAGAAGGACACAGCACCATGGCTGTGGTGTTGCTGCCAAAACATATAGTCTGAATCGGTTCATGAGGAAATACCAGGAAAAAAAAATCAAAGGGCTTCTACAGAATAAATGTTGTAGGTTTTTCAAAAACATTGATATCAACAAAGTCTGCAGATCTGTCCCAGATCAAAAGATACTAAAGAGATGTGACCATTTAACACCAGGAAAAAATAGTTATAAAGGACATTATCAGAACAACTGGTGATACTTGAATTGATGGATGGATGGTCAGTGGATGGGTGGATGGATGGATGGACAGACGGATAGAAGTACAGAGTAAACGGGACAAAATGAGTAAAGGATCGGTGAATCTGAGTAAAAGGTCTAAAGGAGCTCCTTGTAGTATAATTGCAACTTCTCTGTAAATTTGAAATTATAACAAAATGACAACTTGCAAACAAAAACAAAAAAGCATCAAGTTAGCAATTGAAATTTAAATAATTAAGTATAATAGTCACACAGAGGTATTGTGGTGTGTTCCAGAATCTCTGTCCCCCAGTTTGTAGCCAAAAGAACATTAGACTCTTTTGATTTGGGAGACACATAAATACAAATACTTAAAAGCCTGTTAGAAAGCATCTAGCGATATATGCAGAAGACTTCATATTGTAAATAAGTTTCACTTTTAGGAATTTATCTTAAAGGAAAAAAATCAAAGATTTATACAAAGATATTTGTCCATTTGCCCTAGGATGTTGCTGAAAGCCTTGTTAGTAATATTGAAACACTGGAAATGAACTAGATATCCAATGGTGGGAGACTGGTTTAAAAAGTGTACTATGTACGGTGGAATATTATGCACGGCACCATTATGCATTATGATTTAGAGTTAGTTACTGAATTTACTGAAATATAGAGTGTATACAAAACATAAAAAATGTCCATGTGAATAATAAAGGTTTAAAAATTCTGCCAAGGATAGGAAAAAAACAAAACAAACAAAATAGGTCCTCACGAGAATGATTCTTAAAGACAACAGTAAATGCATGCTATATGTATTTTTTAAATACAAGCAATCTCGGGGTGGGGGGGCGGAACTCTAAGTATTGGTGCTACAAAATGCAAAAGTGTATCTGTTTAGTCCATTTAGTCCGTTTCCACATCGCAAACTTCTCCTATCCCCACCTTTAATTTATGTGCCTAAAGTGACATTTGCTAGAGAAGACTTGCAGTCAGGAGGGGCTTTTCTCAACTTGGTTTTGCAGAACACATCCCCTGGAAATGAGGAGGGGCTTTCCTGACATTCGGTCGGTGATTGTAACACAGCCCCCGGAAAAGCGATGGAAACGGCTTCTAAGTACCCCAGCGATGCCAGGAAAATGAAGGCAGGCGCCGGGGCTCCGACCAGAGCAGGCAGGAGCTGGGCCTGGGGCGGCCCCGGCCGCTTGGCATTTCTAGGCATTTTCTGGCATTTTTAGCCTCGTACGCCCAGCTCCATTGCCCCTCTATGCTAACCTTCCGGCACCTCAGGGCATTTACGTGTGAAAACTAGAAAAGAGTCTCAACTTTCTGGCAAGTGTGGAGACAAAATCGAATCTTTCAAATTTGAACTGTGTTAGGAGATGGAGAACTGGCCGTGAGCAGATTATTTGGGGTTTCTGGCCAACTCCACCTCCCAACTCTCTGCCCGCCACATCAGCTCCCAGGGAAAATCCCAGACTCAGGGACAAAATTTTACTTTTGTAAATCATTCCTTAATGTTATGATATTATTCAGCTGTAAAAAAAAGAATGACATTCTGAAATGTGCTACGACATGGACAAGGCTCAAAAACTTCACAGTGACTGAAAGGAGACACACGTAGAAGGACAGATATTGCATGATTCCACTTGCAATAAACAAACTCAGACAGAAAGCAGCCTGGAGGCTGCCCAGGGCTGGAGGGAAGAGGGAATGGGGATTTTTTGCTTACTGGGTACAGAGTTTCTGTTTGGGATGACAAAAAAGTTTTGGTAATGGATGGTGGCGATGGCAACACAACATGGTGAACGTAATTTACACCACCGAATTGTGTATTTGAAAGTAGCTAGCATGGGAAAATTGAGGTTGTATATATGTTACCACAATAAAAAATTTAAAAATAAGTTTTAAAAAACATAGACCTGCACAACACAAAGAGAGAACACTAATATAAATTATGGACTTTACTTAATAATATTTGGATGTTGCTTGAAGCCTTGTCAGTAATATTGAAACACTGGAAATGAACTAAATATTCCACGGTGGGAGGCTGGTTTAAAAAGTATACTATGCACTGCATCACTACACATTTTGATTTAGAGGCAGTTGCTGAATTAACTAAATACAAAATGGATATAAAATATAAAAAGTGTCTACGTGAAAAATAAAGGTTTAAAAATTCTGCCAAGTCGTGGGATTGAGAACATCTTCTTGACCAAAAGGGGGATGCGAAACGAAACAAAATAAAGCTTCGGTGATTTCAAATGGAGTCGAGAGGTCACTCTGGTGGACATTCTTACACACTACATAGGTAACACTTTCTACGTTTTAATATATTAGAATAGCTAGAAGTAAATACCTGAAACTATCAAACTCCAACCCAGTAGCCTTGACTCTTGAAGATGATTGTTTAACAATGTAGCTTACAAGGGGTGACTGTGACTGTGAAAACCCTGTGGATCGCACTCCCTATACCAGTGTATGGATGGATGAGTAGAAAAACGGGGACAAAAAACTAAATGAAAAATAGGGTGGGAGTTGGGGGATGATTTGGTTGTTCTTTTTTTATTTTTATTTTTTATTCTTATTCTGATTCTTTCTGGAGTAAGGAAAATGTTCAAAAATGGATTGGGGTGATGAATGCACAACTATGGGATGGCACTGTGAACAGTTGATTGTACACCATGGATGATTGTATGGTGTGTGAATATATCTCAATAAAACTGAATTAAAAAAAAATTCTGCCAAAGATAGGAAAAACAAAATAAAAAACAGGTCTTCAAGAGAATGATTCTTAAAGATGACAGTAAATGTATGCTATACATATTATAATTCTAATAATAATGTTCATCAATAGTAATAAATATATGGCACTAATGAAAAATGTTAATTTGAACTGTGTTAGGAGACGGAGAACTGTGGGGGGGAGCGAGGCATAAAACAGGAACTTGTATTTTCTGTGGAATTTTTCTGAAAACCTATAATTGCTCTAAAATTAACTCTGTCAAAAATTGTTAAAAGGGCAAATTTTATGATTTTATAATATTTTATAATTATATATTTAAATTTATATTTAGTTTATATTTTAATTTATTATATATATATAAAACAATAAAAACTTAAAAATATATACATTACTTAAGGCTACGAACACCTCTGCTCGTCCCCAGGACTCTTCCGGAACATTCCGCCAGGACGGCGTCTCACATCCTTGCAGGACCGGCCCTGGGACACTCACCATGTACACGATGACGGCCAGCTCGTAGACCACAGACTGGGCGCCCAGCTCCACCGTGCCGAGGAGACCTGGTGGAGAGACACGGCTGGGACCCCACGTGCAGGCAGGCCCCGTGCCCGGCCCTCGGCGTCCACCTCACACTGACCACTCAGGAAGCTCCCGATCTCGTAGGCCCACCACTCGATGCACAGCATCAGCATGCTGGGGACGGCGAGGGAGAAGAAGGTGCCCCAGTCCTGCAGGCACTCCAGGGACCAGCCTGGGGACACAGGACAGACACACACCCCGTGGGGTCCACTCAGCCAGGGGAAGCCCAGAGGCCGCCTCTGATTCAGGGTGGGGCGACGGAAAATTCTGGTAACAGGTGGCGGTGAGGGAGGCACAGCGATGAATGCAATTAATGACAACGACTTGTCCTCTCTAAAGTAGGTAAAACAGGAAACTGAGGGTTGTATATATGTTACTGCAATAAAAACTTTTTAAAAAAAGACCCATAGGACTGTACAACACAAAGAGTGACCCTTAATGTAAACTTATGGACTATGGTTAATAAAATAATTATAATAATGTTTCATTCAACTGCAACAAAGGTAGCTGACTACTGCACCAAGTTAATAGGGAAACGGTGGAGAGCGGGACATGGGAACTCTTCTTTCTGCATGATTTTTCTATAATTGTATAACTGCTCTAATTATTATAATTTGATAAAAGGTAAAACTTTGATGTTACACGTATATGACTGTGCTAAAAAAATTTTTCAAAACCCCCTAAAATGCAATTACATGTTAATAAATAAAACTTTTCTTAATTTTGACTTTTAAAACTATATGTTAGTATGGCTACAGGATTTTTGGAAGAGGAGGAAGGTGAGGTCTCTTCATATCCTACGGTGGCTGGATGCCCACACCGAAGGACTAAAAAGAGACTGAAAAGACAGTGAAACATGTCAGAGCCAGTGAAACAAAATCACAAACTTGGACATAAAAATAAACGCTGAAGAGTTACCATCATCTGCAGTGGCAGCTCTTTGAAAACATGTACCTATAAAAATTAAAAAGACACTTCCTACTAATGCAGTTGTGAAAAAATCTGAATAATGGATAGTCAGGCATTTTTGCTGCACTGATGTACCTAATGGACTCCTTCCACAAGGATTTGTGAGAATAAACCATTTTTTCTAGAAAAAATAAAATAAAAACACACGTGAAAGCCACCCTTTAGAAGAACCCTTCCTGAAAAGGCTGTCGTTACCTCCCCAGGTGGCTTGGTGCAACTTTCTCCCCAGGATGTAGAGAAAGAGGAGCAGGGCCAGGACGAACTGCGAAATCATGTTTGCCAGTGCAGACCCCCTGTGAGGAAGGGTCACAGTAAGGGACGGGGACGCTCTCCGTCCTCTCCCGCCACCCAGCCGAGCCACTCCCTGCTGTGGCCCATGGCCCTAGATGGTTTCTCGCCAAAGGAGTGTCCTCTCCACCCTTGACAGAATTTCCCAGCGTGGCCTGAGAAGGACACCACATGCGGCCACACTTCGGCCATGGGGTCCCCTCTCCGTACAAACCACATGAGCCCCCTGGACACACCCACCACCTGCCAGTCGTCCCTTCTCCCTGCACCAAAGGGATCGGTAGTGACGATGGCACAACATCATGTGTACAATTGATGCCACCAAATCGTAGACTTCAAAGTGGTCAAAATGGGAAACATGCTGCTGTACATACGTGACCACAATAAAACACTTTTTTTTAAATTAAAACTGAATTGTTTAAAAAGGAATGCCGTGGACTCACATCACCCCAAGGTCCAGCTGATGCAAAAACAGATAGTTGGCGAGGGCGTTGACCAGGTTGGCGGCGACGCCGGTGACCACCTGGGGCAGGACGATGCCCTGCGACAAGGAGACACGGAGGAGACATGGTGCAGCCTTCACAGAGCCGCCCGGGGGACAGCCAGACGCGTGCCCAGCTCCGGCCGGCCCACTCGGGCAGGGGGCAGCACACCCCAGGGCTCAGCAGGGTGCCACATCCTCGCACCCCCCTTCCCACCGTCAGTGACCAGTCCCGTGAAGCTCTGTGTACCCCAGAAAAGACCATGTTCCTCAAGCTAAGAACTAAGAGTGAAAATCGTCCTGTCGTTCACCAGACTGGAATCACAGGCACAAATTAAAGCAGCTTGCAGAGCTAACAGGAAGTACTCCTTCTCCTGACGTCACGACACCCTCTTCGTTGAAGGCCTACTGCTTCCTACTCAAGAGGAACTCTGCCCTTTGAAACCATGGACTACAGGAATTTTTTCCTCTTTGAAACTCTATCGGTAAGAAGCAAAAACATCCCACTCCTGCTGAAGGATGAAAAGTCCCTTTAAGGCAGAAATGCAGCCTCTCATTCTGGATGTGACATGTCCATCCCCATGTGACATCTGCCTACTTTGTGGTTTCCGAGGAGACAGGCTCCTGGGTCCCCTTCACGGTGCAGACCTGACGGCGAGACGCGACTCAGCGTCCTGCTTGCTTTTGGAGAATCAAATCCCAGCCTTGATAAAGATCACCCAACTGCACGCGTCTGCAAAACCCTGTAACTTGGCCTTTTCCCTCTGTGTGATGAGACGCCCCATAGTTCTCTGGGCTGATGAACCCGACATTGCTGGACCACGGGTTTATTTCTGGGGGTCTCGGGCTAGGTGGGCTAGGACGAGGGTCCTGGTGGGTCCCCTGGAGACTCATGAGCTTTTATCAGGGAGCGAGGAGATCAGATTTAACATTTCAGAGAGATGGTAAAAGAAGTGTGGGGTTTGGGTCAACTTGGGGAAGATGGAAGCAGGCAGACAGGTTAAGATCTTACCGATTGTATGATTTCTCTTATCTGAAATACCTAGAATATGAGAATTTATAGAGAAAGGAAGTAGGTTACTAGGGACAGGGGAAGGGAATGGGGGGTGAACCCGTGATGGGTGCAGGTTTCTGTTGCACCCATCTCATTCTGCGATGAGAGAATGCTGGTGATGGATGGTGGTGATGGGAGCACAACACTGCAAAGGAGATTAATGCCACTCCAAGAAGCCAGCTCTTTCTCTCTGGTTCCACGCTCAGCTGTCTTCCTAGGGCTGGGCCCCCGTGATGGTTTGGAGCTGTGAGTACCTCAGAAAAGATCATGTTCTTAAAGCTAATCCATTTCCGTGGGTGTGGACCTGGCATGGGTAGGACTTAATCCTTTTACTGGAGTGCTTTAAAGGAGAAGAAATTCAAAGAAGCTGAGAGAGAAAAGCCACAGAAGCTGAGGAAGACAGAAAACAGAGAGGAAGCCACTGAAGCCAGAAGCTGCAAGCAACAAAGCCCAGAAGAGAAAGGAGAGGCCAGTTGACGCCACCGTGTGCCAGAGGAGCCCCAGATCGCCGGCAGGAAGAGGCATCATCCTGCTCATGCCTCAGCTGGGACAAGTTCACGGCCTCAGAACTGCGCGCTTGTAAGCTAGTAAACCTGCATTGTAAAAGCCAGCCCATTTCTGGCATATTGCATTTTGTCAGCTTTAGCAAATGAAAACAGCCCCCTAGGTGGACATTTTAGACTGAAGTACAGCCCCTTGCTCTCCCTGTGTCCCCGCAAACGGCCGGGCGTTGGATTCTGCGACCTCATCCCTCTGCATCCCCTGGTGCTCTCTCAAGACTACCCTGTACTCATCATTGACCTTCGTCAGCTACCGTCCAGACAGCATCCATCTCTCTCGCTCTTCTCCTGCCAATTAATTTTTTTTCCTATAAAATAAAATCCCCCACAGAGAACCCAAGGCCTGATCTGGGCTGACCTGGGCCAGCCCACCATCCCACTCTAGCATCTGCTGTGTCCACCCCTGCTCAGTGGATGGGCCACATTGGATTACGCATCCCCTCATCAAAGTGTTCTTCGTCCGCATTCGTGTGGGTGGGAGCCGATGGTAAATGGGGTGTACAGAGGATGTCACTTTAGTTAAGGTGGGACCCCAAAGAGTGAGGTTGGGTCTTAATCCAAATTACTGAGGCCTTATACAAAGAAAGAAAACTGAAGCTTGAGTCAGACAAAGTCACAGGGAGGAGCTGAAGTCAGAGGGAACATGGAAAGAAAGGAGGGGACATCTCCACGTGACAAGCAGAGAGACAAGGCCAGCCGGCCAGCCAACCCCGGGAGAAGCCAGCCTTCCAGCCTCCGAAACCGTGAGCCAATAAATTCCTGTAGGTAATCCGACCCACTGTGTCGTGTTTGTCGCAGCAGCTCTGGCAAACCAAGATGGTGGCTACCTCCGCCTCTGGTTGTCCCAGAGGCACCCTGTGTGTCACCTCCTGCTGTCTGCTCCATTGGAAGGCCCTTCCCTTCCTCTGCCTCCACCCAGGCCAAGCCTCCCTGACCCTCTCACCTCCAGCTCCTACTTCTAGTTCTTTCACTGTGTCTCACAGTTTTAGAGAGAGGACTGTGAAGTTAGGGGCCTCTGCCTTTGTTGGGAGACTGACCATCAGGGAGAAGGCACTGCTGGGAGCTAAGGTTTCCAGTCTGCTTTCAATGAAGTTATATATTGAAAGAGCACAGCCCAGTGTTCCAAGATATTGGTTTTCTTCTCTCCATCCTATGGATATTTCAAATATGTAATTCTAATATTAAAAGAGATCCAAAACATTCTTCTTGTTTTACTAGTAGAGTAATCTCTCAATTTTAAAAATGTAGAAACATGGAAAACTTTCTCTCTTCTTTCTCTTCTCCTCCTCCATCCCTGGGAAACCTGCCCATGTGGCCACAATCCATTGCCAGAGCCTCTCACCCACAGGGATTGATCTGGAAGGCAGGCAGTGGTCCCATATACACTACATCATAAATCCACAGCCACCCAGGGCCTTTGGTTAATGTGTAAGAAGAGCTCTGGCCAACATTAGGTGTCCTTGCAAGGTGAGCTTTACTGTCCCCACTGGGAAAGGGGGGCCTGTCTGAGAGAACCGATCAGAGGTAGAGTCCCTGGGGCCTGGGGGGAGCAGAGGGGTGTGCACCCTCACTTCCAGGGAGCCAGGCTAAAAGGCAGAGCCAAAGAACACCGCAGCTCTCCACCCACCCTGCCAAGGACAATATTTCCAAGTGGGAATTGGGTAAGAATCTTCCGGAGCCAAAAATAACGCAACTTCTTCTTGGTATCACTTAACAAACCTCTCGACAGACCCGAGCATAAAATGTGGGAAAGGCCTTCCTGAGGCTCCCAGCAGGTGGGCTTCCTCCCCCTTGGCCTCCCTCATCACCCCCAACCCCAGAGAGGCGCAAATTCCCAGGAGCCTCCTGAAGAAGAAACGACAGTCATCCTTACCTGGTTGAGCAGGTATTTAACTTGTAATATGTAAAGAAAGGTCGCCTGCAAGAGAACAAGAGAGAGGGACATCAGCGGCTTGTCTCGGCCTTGCCACCCAGCAGGGAGCCCAGGCCAAGTGGGAGCTACAGCTGGTTCTGTACCACAACCAAGACGCAGCTGCCCAGAGACCCCACCCGGAGCCTCTGAGGCCCACCCTCCAGGGACAATGGTGACAGTCAGGTCTTCTGAATGTCTCTTTGATGGATGACGATTATCCGAACTCCCTCAGAAAAGAACAGGGTTCCCGTAAAAGGAAGGGCAGTTTCTTGGGGTGTGTGGCAAGGACACACTGCGGGCAGTGACTATAATGGGGACCCCTGGGCACACTCTCAGTAGATACCTCCAATGCAGGGAGTGTAGCCCTCATTAGCGGGATAATGAAAGAATATCAAATTCACAGGTTTCAGGATAAATTAAGGACTCAATGCCAGCCATGAGGCAGGCGGCTGAACTGTCCCATGGAAGGAAACTTCGCTTGAATTGCTCACTGTCAACACGACACTGTGCAAGACACTAAACACACTTAAGGTCTGTGTGAGCACACTCAGGAGACAAAAAAATGTGGAGGTTCAGAATGACGACCTCAGGGTTTTGAGATGGGTAAGACTTTCCCCCTACACAAGAGAAACACAAAAAAGTTGGAGCTCTTCTCCATGGGCAACCCCAGAGGTCCCTCCAGCTAAGGAGCACAGGACAAGGACCCAGGCATTTGTTTCTTCTGGGGACAAATGTTTGTGTCCATGAAGGACCTAATGAAAACCACACTTCCTTGAGGGAGACAACGCCACTTGTTGGGCTTGGATATCTCACCAGTATCCAGCTATATCCGGCCACTGTGCCGGTGGACCCCACAAAGGGATGCTCGTAACCCTTGAAAACTTACAGGAAGGGCTGGAAGGAAGATCATGACGTACGTCTGGGTTAGCCTATATGATGAGGAGAAAACACAAGGTGATAGACGTCTCCAATTCAGGGGAAAGAGAGGCAAAATAAAATAATGAATCTGCATTTTCTACTCTTGGCTCTTTCTAAGTCAATGCACTTAAACTGCTGGAGCAAGGGTAAGTATTTACACAAAGAGCTCACTGTCTTATAACCCAAATGATCTCTTTAGCCTTGGGTCTAGCACAGGGTGTTTCAACCTTGGCACTATGACCGGATGATTCCTTGTGGTGGGGAAGCTGTCCTGGGCATGGTTTGTTTCGTGGCATCCTGGGTTTCTACCAGTAGCACCACACACACAACAGTTGTGACAACCAGAAATGTCTCCAGACATTGCTAAATGTCCCTCGGGTTCTGAGTCATTGGCCTGGAACAAGGACTTTTTAAAGGTCTAACGGTCTTTATTAACTAAACCAGTGGAGCATGCAGTAGAACCACCTGGAAGGTTTTGAAGGCAACCCAGGCCCAGGCCTCACCTCTGACCAATTCAATCAGAATTTTGGTGGGTGGGGACCTGGTGTGGATTTGAAAGCACCCAGGAGACTGTGAGATCAGCCAGGGTCTCAAATCACCAAGCCACGCACAAACCCCACCAATGGCCATCTGTCTGGATGATGCTTGCAAATCTCACTTCACCCAAAGCCATTCACCCTGCGAGTCATGCAGGAGAGGCTGCTTCTAGCCCTTAGGTGCTGGGAGTGGAAAGCCAGAAGGCCTGGGAGAAGTCAGCCAGGGAGAGCTTCACCTTGACTTTGTGCCTGGTGCCCCCGGAGTGCCCAAGGCTGGGCCAGAAGTAGACCATCTCCCCGATGGTGCGTCCCGCTTACCTGGACACGGCAGGGTCCTGCCCGAAGAGCAGCAGGATGAGCTCAGTGTTGAGGAAGAGCGCCCAGCAGGGGAAGCAGCAGAGCAGCAGGGCGAGGGCGCCCCGCTGCAGGATCACCCCCACGTGCTTCAGGTTCCGGCTCCCGTATGTCTGGGGGGCACACAGCCAACACAAACCCATCAGCGTGGAAATGACACCACCACCCCCTGTGCCCACAAAACCTTCCGTGGTGCCTCTGGAGAGAGCAGGTGGCACGAGAGACCTTGCTGTGTTCACCGGGTAGGAGGACATGGGTGGAGGGAAACATGAGTGGTTCTCAAACTTGGGGAGCAATTATCAGACTCCAATGCTGGGGTCCCACTCCAGATATGCTGACTTTAACTGATTTAACTGGTTCAGGGCAGGACCCAGCTACCCATCATTTTTAAAAGCCCCCCTTGTCTCCCCTGTACCATTGGAAATTCATTTTATTATGATTTAAAATAAGTAAAATGTAACATACAAAGGTTATATATGGAATATAATCCCAAGTTTTCCAATGCACAAGGACCTTCAATTTCTTATAATTTAAGGTTATTATTACAAATGTGGGCAGAGGTGAGCAGGGAGAATACAGAGGAATGATATTTAATGATTATTGGGCATTTTGGGGGGGTACTATGCTAGGGGAGTTTATATACATAATCCTATATATTTAATTATTATTCTTCTCTATATGTATAGATGTTCCAATTAATATATTTTTTCTTTTAAATAGCAGACTCTACTGCACATTATATATAATATTATCATCAATCTAATATTATGAAGAAAGGAATAATTTAGGGCAAGACTCGGGTGGAATGGCAGCCACATGAAAATGGCGGTTGAACTGTGTTGAGTGATCCCCCCCAAAATTCACGTCTATCCTGAACCTCAGAATCTGACCTTCATTGGAAATAGGGTTTTCACAGATGTGGTTAGTTAAGATGAAGTCACACTGGATTGGGGGGGCCTTGAATCCAGGAAAGGCTACGCGGCAACACAGCCACGCGCGGAAGGGAGCACCGCATGCAGATGGAGGCCAAGAGGGCAGCGGTGGGTCTACAAGCCCAGGATGGCAGATTTCAGATATCTAGCCTCCAGAAATGGGGGAAAATGAATTCCTGTTGTTTTAAGTAAAAAAAATATTAAAAAGCTCCCCCTTTGATTCTAATGGGCATTCAGGGTTGGCATTACCTGGGAATCTGTTAGAAATGCAAACTCTACTGAAGCAGAAACTGGGGGGAGGGCCAGCTCCCACAGGCTTTCGGAAGCTGATGGTACACACCTCTTCCCTGCTCCCTGCTCAAGGACATCTCAGCGGTCACTGGAAATCGTCCATGGAGGGAGTATTTACACCACTGGAATTGGCAAACCCTACGAGTCAGAACATTTCCCTCCCCCACAACCCAAGACCTGGCTGTGAAACATCCGCCAGCCTGCCCCTGGGTGGCCCCAGCAACCTGTGTTTAAACAAGCCCTCCAGTTCATTCTGTGGCACACTAAAATTTGGGAACCGCAGGACTATACCAAATTCAGTGATTCCCATACTGTGGCGAGTGGCAAAGAGCCTTGCACAGAACACCCTCTATTTGGCCAAAACGTAGCTATAATGCAGTCATGGAGACAAACTCCAGTTTGCAAGCCTGAAGGAAATCCAGGCACGTCCCAAAGAAAGCAGGCAAGGAGAGCCAGGATGGATGGCTGACAAACGCTACAGGCTGCTGGCTGTTTAGGATTTCCTACATCTGCACACTTGATGCCCCCTTCTTGCTGAGAGAAGATGTTCCACCCCAAAAGAGTGTGACAGTTTCCATTTACCTGGGAGATGAGGGTGTCACAAGCAGAGGATAAGCCAAATCCCACGGATACACCAGTGACATTGATGACCTGGAGAGAAACCCAAGGAGATGGGGTCACAGTTAAAGGCAAAAAGGACGAGGGAGCCTTTATCTGCACTAATCAGAGCCTGCAAAGCTCCTAATTCGACACTTAAAAGTCAATTTAATCAACTTTGCAAACTGCCAGGAGCCCCTGCGCAAATCAGCTGGGCCAGCTTAAAGGAAGCCTGAGTTTATAGAAGAATTACGTACCCCAGTAAAAAAAAAAACAACACAACATGTTATTCATCTTAATCCCATTTCTGTGGGTGAGAACTCATTCTAATAGGACTTTTGAAGATGCGATTTTTTAGGTAAGGTGTCCCAGGATGGGTCTTAATCCTATTATCGGAGCCTTACAGAGAGAAAGCCAAGGGCAGGAGTTGGAAGCCAGAGTTCAACACGAGAAAAGAAAAAAGTCCAGAAGAGAAAGGAGAGGCCACCGCCACGAGATGGGAAAGCCAAGGAACCCAAGGATTCCCAGCCCTCCGGAACGCTACCCATCCTGGGAGGAAGCACATCTTCTAGCCTCCAACACCACGAGATGATAAATTCCCATAGTTAAGCCATTGTGTGCTATTTGTCACAGTGTCCAGGAAACCAAGACGCTCCCAGTTTCAAAGGAACATGAGCCCTTCTTAAGGGGACTCCAACGTGCTCCAGTAGAAGTTCTGGAAAGTCCACTTGCTCGAGACCTGGTTTGGCCCATGACGACGTCCCGAGGGACACTGCAAGGCAGAGGCAAGTCTCTGAAGTCAAGGCTGCTGCCACAGGTCTTCGAGGCGTACTTGACTTGACCAGGATCAGCAAGAAAACCCTCCAGTCCCTGGAGCTTTGGGAAGCCCAGGGCAGTGCCCCCCAAAACCAGGGAGTGGCCTCACAGGAAGCCGGATGCTCTCCCTGTCTGGAACCTGCTACTCCACCCGAGTCTACAAGGAGGTGGCCGTGGACCACGGCCCAAACTGGACCGAGCCTGGAAGCACCAGTTTCTATAGGTTCTCGGCTCCACCCTGCAAGTCCTCGGCCAAGAAGAACCTGCCTAAGGCTTGCTGAGTGCACGTCTGTCTTCCCTGCAATTTCCAGGCATTTTTTTTTTAAATGAGGTTCCCATTTGGAACAATGGAGATGTTTTGGTAATGGATGGCGGTGACAGCAGCACAACATTGTAAACGTAATTAAGAGCACTGACATATATTTCTGAATGTGGTTAAAAGGGGGGAAATGTAAAACTGTATATATGGTAACAGAAATAACTTTTTTTTTTAAATCCATGGAAACGCACTACACTAAGTGAACCTTATATTAAACCAAGGATGATAGTTAACAGCATATTTATAAAAACGGGCTTTCATCAATTGTAGCAAATGTTCCACACCCATAAAAGGTGTTAATAGAGGGGCGTGCATGGGAACCTTGTATTTTATGCATGATTGTTCTATAACCCACAGCTTCAACAAGGAATAAAATATCTTTTAAAAAAAATGGATAATTAAAAATGGGGTTGTTTATGCTGCTCCCTAAAGGCAAAATAAAGTACATATTTGGTGCCTGGTTCTGCGTTCTTGGGTGTTGGCCTTGGTGGGGCAGGAGCAGGGGAGCGGAGCAGGCTGGGGGGAGCCGAGAGCGGAGCCACTGAACCCAGTTTTACGATCACCTAACGGCCAGCCCGAAGGGCAGGTTCCCCCCATCTCTGCCCAGCCCATCGACCCCAACAGAGATTAATGACCCATCTCTCTGGTTATTGGGGTGCCCATCTAGAGTACAGAAAGGATCTGGGGTCCGTTCCAATTTTAGGTCTGTACACTAGGATCTAGGACTTCATCTTCCGGTTACAGTTCTGGATTAGGGATTCCCAGTAACACAGACAACTCCTGGGGGTGGGGGTGGGGGCTCACCATCCCCCTTTTATGATTCCTTTCTCCCACCCAGATGTGAGAGCAAGAACAGGTCCACAGCTCCGCAGATCACCGATGGATGGTGTGGTGGGCAGAACGCAGGCTGTCTCCCAAAGATGTCCATGTCCTTGCCCCCAGAACTGGTGACCACATTAGGTCCCATGGCCAAGGGGCAGTGAAGGCTACAGGGGGCTTCAGGGCTGCCTCTCAGCTGACACCGACATGGGAAGGTTCTCCTCGACCACCTGGGGAGTCCAGAGTCATCCCAAGTGTCCAGGGGAAGAGGGTGTGTCAGAGGGACGTGACCTGGGAAGAGTTGAGCGGCCACTGCTGGCTCTGAAGATGGAGGCAGGGGCCACGAGCCAAGGAATGCTGGAAAAGGCAAAGAATGGACTCCCCCAGAGCCACCGAATGGAACACAGGCCTATGGACACCCTGATTTTAGCCTGGTGAGACCCAATTTGGATTTCTGATCCCCAGATCTGTAAGACAATAACTCTGTGTGTGTGTCTCTAAGCTGCACGCTTATGGTAACTACAGCAGTCATAGGAAACGCATGTAGACGGCTTCCGTAAACAATCATTAGAACGTTTACCACGTACCGCGATGGCGAGTGTGACGGCATCCAACTCGAGCTTCCCCAAGTGGCCACAAAACACGGAGCTTATGAAACTGATCAGAAACACCATCAGCTGGGCCAGGAACTGGGAGGAGACAGAAATCAAGGGCTCATGATCGAGGATCAAAGAAACTCAGTTGAACAGGGTCCTGGGGATCTGGAAGCAAACTCCCCCTTTCCAAGTCAACTCCAGTCACAACCAAAGCTTGGCTTTTAGAGAACCTCTGCCACCTTCCACGTAAATAAGCACTTTCTGATGGGCTCCTTGAAATACTAAAAAAGGTCATTTGCAAACACTGTCAGAATCAGGTTTTTGAGAATGTCCTAGCCAAATTTTTAATCTATATTTCACTCCAGATACACTGTGGTGGGCTGAATTATGTACCCCAACAGAAGACGTGTTCTTCATTTTAATTCCACAGGGGTGTGGAATCCACTTAAATAGGACCCTTTGAAGATGTTATAGTTAAGGCACGACTCAAACGAATCAGGGTGGCCTCACCTTATTACTGGAGGCCTTTATAAGCAGAAGAAATCCAGATTCAGTAAGAGAAGACCACACAGGAGCCAGAGGCCGAAATCAACAGAAACCGGAACTGCCGACACAGGGACAGCGCGAGAATGCCACACGACAGGAGGCAGAGAAGCAAGCCAAGGAACCCCAAGGATCGTGGCCAGCCAGCACCAG
>PVKY010002617.1:0-24811 GCA_004027775.1 Bradypus variegatus | reverse complement strand
GGCCAGAAGGGCATGCTTTCCACTTGTACTTGTCTGTTTGCCTGAGCCGAGGGTTTAGGCATTGGAAAACCAGTAGCCTGAGGGCTCCCCAAACATGGGAGGGTACTACCCTGCAATGTTCAAGATGGTGGGAGTGAAACTAGTGCCCAGATCCCCCATCTCTTATCATGGGAGCCTTCCAAGGGTCTAACAGCTGTTGAAGTGAGCACCTGGGCAAGAGAATGGGCTGACGATGAAAGAAATGTCTCTTTCCTCTTCTCTTTTTTTCAGTTTCTACAAAAAAAAAGTCCCGAGATTCTGAGTAATGTAAGAAAGTTCACTGAAAACACCTGGACCAAGGGAAAAGCAAGAGATGCAAGAGGGAAAGCACCTGCGCTCAAATTCCAGCTCTGCCTGGCCAGCTGTGACGGAGGCATCACTACAGCTCTCTACACCATTGCCTCTTCCCAGGGAAGACAACATTTCCCATCCCACCTTGCAGTTTGTTTGGCGTCATGCAACTGTATTTTGGTCAACTGAGTATGGGCAAAAGGCACAAAAGCCAAGTCCAGGCCCAGCCCCTTAAAACATCCTACATGATCCTCTCCCCTCTCTTCTGCCTTCTGTGATGTTCTTTAGGGGCCACATGCTGCAACCCCAATGAGGCTGTCACTCAAGCAAGAAATACATTTAATTTTTTCAATCCATTACAATTTTAGGATTTGTCTGTCACAGCAACTAGCATTCATCATCAGTGGGTCTAAAACTATGGCCCACAGACCAGAGCGGCAGCAGCCTCACCTAGACATGGGTTAGAAATGAGAATTCTCAGGCCCTCCCTATACCTACTCAATCAGAAACTGCTCATGGGGTCCAGAAATGTATCTTTAGTTGATTCTGATACAGCTCAAGTTTGAGAACCACTGGATTACTCTAATATGCTGTCTATTTGACCAGGGGTAAGTCACCTCATCTTTTTGAGGCTCAATTAACTCATCTGTGCAATGGGATAAAAACACCTCACCTTGCAGGGTCCGTGTGAGAGTTAAATGGTACTACATGGTATGACGTGCATAAAATCTCTAGCACAGTAAGCTGACATGCAGTGGATGCACAATAGTCATTAGTTTTCTCCCTTCCTTTCAGCCCCAATTCAGACACCATGGGAAAGCAAGAGAAATAAAAAGTAGATCAGATCCCTGCCTTCAGGAACAGTGATGGCAGCCTCTAAGCTAGTCCCCAGTAACCCGCTTCCTGGTATTTAAGCTCTTGAGATCCCTCCGGTTGTGTGGACTAGACACAGTGAATAGAATGAATAGAATATGGTAGAATTGAATTGATGGGATGTCCCTTCTAAGATGAGGCTATGGAAACACTGTGGCTTCCACCTTGGGTGCTGTCTCTTGCTCTTTTTCGAGGCACTCACTCTGGGGAAGCCATCGGCCACGTCGTGAGCCCATCCTCTGGAGAATTCGGAAGTAGTCCCTCGCCAGTTGGGCCTTGTGATGACTATAGCCCCAGCGGACAGCTTGAGTGAGGGCCCTAAGCCAGGGGCATCCAGACAAACTGCTCCCAGATTCCTGACCCACAGAATACTTGCTGTTTGTAGCTACTAAGTTTCAGGATAACTTGTTACACAGCAATAGGTAACTAGTACAGGTGCCTAGTAATGTCCCATTCCAGCAGCATTTGATTCTGAATCTCATTTTTCAATTTGATCATAGATTCTCTTTTATCACTATCTGTCTTGTGTTTACAGGCTTATTCCAGCCCCAAGTGCAAGTTCTATGAGAACACGGTTGCGGTGGGCTATGTAAGGGTCCCAGAAATGTCTGGGTCCTAATCTGAGGACCTGAAAATGTAACCTTATAGGACAAAAGAGACTTTGCAGATGGGATTAAGTTGGGATTTTAAGATGGGGAGATTGCCCTAGATTAGCCATGAATGTAATCACAAGTGTCCTTAAAAGGGGGAAGCCAAGGGAGACTTGACAACAGAGAGGAGAAGGTGATGTGATGATGGAAGCAGAGACTGGAGCGATGCACGCTGAAGATGGAGGAAGGGGCTGGAAGCCAAGAATCCAGGCTGGCACTAGAAGCCAAAAAAGGAAAGGAAATGGCTTCTCCCTCACAGCATCCAGAGGGGACCAGCTCTGCCGACACTTGGCTTTAACTCATTGGAACTGATTTCAGACTTCTGACCTCCCGAACTGTAACAAATCTGTGTCATTTTAAGCCACCAAGCTTCTAGTAATTTTTGTTATAGCAGCCACAGGAAACTAATACGAAGGTTCCAGATCCATTTCTTGATATCTGCCAGAGGACCTGGCACCACATGCGCACTCATTGAATTAAATATAATATCAATCAATCAATCAATCAATCAGTATATATATATATGATAGACTCTTCAAGAAATTTAACAGACATCTGTTTAGTCCCAACTTGTCCCATGTAATGGGACAGTTGCTGTTGGGGACACAAAGACAAACAAGTCCATCAAATTTCCTGCAGGTAGTGGGGAAGACGTGCACAGCCATTCGTGATAGAAATGGGAGCACCCAGGGGTTTGCAGTTGGTGCTAAACTAGAAGATGCAAAGACTGGCAGAGAACGGGAGCTTTACCAGAGGTTTCTCCTAGCTCTTTGTTTCTAGGATTCCAAGATTTGCACATGTAGGACAAGATTTATCTTTACGAAAAATCTCAGAACCTGTAGATTCTGTTTCCTATAAGGACAGTTGTCATTGGATTTAGGGCCCACTTGGGTAATCCCAGAGGATCGCATCTCAAGATCCTTAATTTAATTATACCCGCAAAGACCCTTTTCTCAAACAGGGTTACACTGACAGGTTCCAGGACATGGACAAACTCTTTGAGGGGCCCCCATTCCACCCATGGCATGGCCCAGACTGGAAGGTCTTGCCCCCATTATATCCCACCCACTAGGGCCCCTAAACCTGTGCTTGGCACAAACTAGGAAGTTAACATACCCTTTTATCGAACAAAGAAGCCAGGGTGCATGACAGTTAAGGCACAGGGCTTTAGAGTTAGCGAACCTTCTATTCAAACCTCACTTACAAATGATGTGACATTAAGCAAATTTCTTAACCGCTCTGAACCTCAGTTTCCTCCTGTGGATATTTTAATAATGCCTGTTTCACGGGGCAGTTACACACCTCAGGCTGATAAGCACAGAGCATCCCCACAGTGCCCTTCACCTGCGATAAAGATGCCAAGGGCTGAGCACAGTGCCCGGCATCGAGGGAGTCCTCAAGGAAGGCTCGCTCTTCTGAGGGCATTTTCATGATGGGAGACACCCTTGTTCCCACCCTCAGGAACCTCCCTGCCCTCTGCTCTAGCTGTCACAGGGTCCCTTCCCCTGCCCAGGGAGGAGAAAGGGATGAAGAGTCCCCAGCGCCGCCAGCAGCCTGCCATCCCAGCAGCAGGCCTCCTTCCCTTCCCCAGGCTGTGTCGCCCCCAGCAGTGCCCCCCTCCCAGAGGAGGCTGGCAGCCCCTCGCCTGGGCCCCTCATTGTTATTCCTGGCACACGGCGATCCTGCCAGCATCTTCGGAAGCCTGTAAAAATACCCGCAGTTTGTCTTTCATGGGCGAAGCTCAAAGCCCCGTGGCATCCTCCAGAGAAGACGGTGCTCCCGATAGGGTTCTGGGAGCCAGCTGCTTCCCAGGATGGGCTGGTATGTGCGAGGCAATGGGGTGGGTGTGAACCCAAATAACCCTGCCCTGCAATGGCTTCAGGGCTGGGAGTCTGCAGGGCGTTAGGGAGGTACCACGTTTCACAGGTGGGAGGCAAACCCTGGGAGGCTCTTGGTGTGAACCCGGGTCAGACATAAGCAGGCCCACATCCAGCTCTGCCACTGAGGAGCTGGGCAACTTCGGGCAATGCACTTAACCTCTCTGTGCTTCAGCGCCTGCCTCTCCAAAATGGGGATAGTCACATCCATTCATCGGGTTCCTGGGAGAATTGAAGGAGATTGTGTAGGCACAGTCTGGGAGACAACAGTTGCAACATGTGTATTTGATTAGGCAGTGACCTGTTACCTAGACAATACAAAGAACTCTTGTAATTCAGTAAGACAACTTCAAAACTGCACAAAAGACTCAGACACTTCTCAGAAGATGGTATTTACAATAAGCCACAAAAAGGTGTTCAACATCATTAGTCACCAGGGAAATACAAATTAGAATGGCGATGAGACACCATTTCACGCCCACGGGAACGGCCCAAATCAAAAAGCCTGTCAATGGCAAGTGCCAGGGAGCACGGGAGCCCCTGGAACTTGCCCACACTGCTGGTGAACTGAAAAAATAAAATGATTTTTTTTTTTAATGATACAACTACTTTGGAAAGTAGTTTGGCAGTTTCTTATAAAATGAAAAACTACACTTACCATATGAACCAGCAATTCTACTCTGAAGTAATTCCCCAAGACATGTGTCCATAAAAAGGCTTGTACACGAAAGTTCACAGCAGCTTTATTCAAAATCCGCAAAAATGGGGAAAAACCCAAATATCCACTGCTAGGTGGAAGGATAAACAGACCGTGGTGTGCTCACACAGTGGAATGCTAGTCTGCAGCCAGCAGGAGGAAGGACTGATGGACGCCACAACCTGCGTGAATCTCAGAGCATTACCCTGAATGAAAGAAGCCAGACACACACATAAAGAAACAATGATTCTGCTTGGAAGAAGTTCTAGAGCAGGGAAAGCTAATCTGTAGTGACAGAAACCAGAGTAGTCGGTGCCTTTGTGCAAGCAGGGGATAACTGAAAAGGCCACAAGGAAACTTTCTGGGGTGATGGAAATGTTCCATCTTCCTGTTTGGGGTGATGGTTACAGGAGTGTATGCATTTGTCAAAACTCATTGAACTCTATACTTAAGATCTATGCGCTTTATTGTACAAAAATTATCTCCATAAAAAAGACTAAAGAGGGATACTATGTGTAGGGAGCTCAGCGTGGGGGCCGAGCTCCTAGGCCAAACTCAGTACATGGCAGCTACTATCAGAAAATGGTAAAGAGAGTAAGAAAACATAAATTATTCCACTGTCAACTGGTAGTTCCGAGGGCTAATCTGCTCTCTTGCTCTGACTATGGGACCTTGAATAAGTCATGTCCCCTCTCTGAGAAGTGGCAAAACTCACCAGAAGGAACTCTAGGCAAAGTCTTACTCCTGCCCACC
The DNA here is from genome assembly GCA_004027775.1 of Bradypus variegatus. Classification (NCBI taxonomy): domain Eukaryota; kingdom Metazoa; phylum Chordata; class Mammalia; order Pilosa; family Bradypodidae; genus Bradypus; species Bradypus variegatus. The sequence continues at coordinate 19,631 of PVKY010002617.1, read as the reverse complement.
AACTCCTCATATTCTTTCTGTTAGCAGAGAAACAAGAAAAGCGCTTAGCTGTGCCAAGACACAGCTCTTAGTCAGAGATAGGTAGGGTGAAGAGCAGCTCACTAAAGAATAAAGACGGACAGAGGACCCCGTGGGTCCACCGCTGCTGCATTCGGGGTTTCAGAGATGCCCAAAGCAGTTGTGGAAATAAGACAGGGCCCTACTGCTTGCCATCTGGCTCTTGAAGACAGGACAGTCTCCAGAGATACTGTTCCCTCATGCCCCACCCAAGCCTGGGCCACCTTTCCCCTAATGGGCCTCCACTGGAGGACTTCTCCTGCATCCCTCACTCTTTCTGGAATTTTCCATCCTCAGGATGGGCTGGGAGACGTTCCCAGTAGACGCATTGTTGGTTCCACTCTGGCACATCTGCAGCCATTCTGGGGTCAGCCATGAGTTGCTGCTCACTCTTGCCTCAAAGAGCCACGTCTCTGACACGTGGGACGGAGCAGATGAGGGGCCCTCCCACACCGTCACGTCTCCCCGAGACTCTGCCCTGCCTGGCTCGGTCCTGGCCCCAAGTCTTCCCCAGGAACCCTGAAGACAGCGACAGATTGCTGCTGAGCCAGGTGGTCACCTGTCTGAAGCTCCATGGCCTGGCTCCAGCTTTGCCAGCCACAGAGATGCCCATATTTGCATAAAGTAATTACCACAGTGTCTTCTAAAGTGATCATGCCGCATCTGAGGATGACAGCAACAGGAGTCGAAGGAAAAAATAAGATTTCCCTCTCATCCACTACCATCAGGCTTGCCGGTTGGGAAACGGCCTGTATTCTGGAAACAAATCTTACAAATGCCTTAGGTGGCTTTGGGGAGTCCACCTTGGGAAGAGACGACAGAAGTGGCAGCTTTCTGACCTTCACTGAAAGACTCTGTGTCTATCTGTGAATCAAAAGCCAAAACAAACTGCACTGAATGACTGAAACTGGAATAAATATTTTTTGTTGCTTTGAAGTGGGCAGGAACTATCATTTCCCTGCCACCCAGGGCTGGCTATGTGATCAGCAGGGCCCCAATGCAAATTGAAAATGTGGGGGCCCCTGTCTTAACCTGTCATAAAGTTTTTTATTTGCTAATTAATGCCATTGTCCCCAGGCACAGGGATACTCACCGAGTGAGGGCAGAACCTCGCAGGGACCCTGCACCCCGCCCCGCGATGGAGCAGGTGGGGAGTACGGGCCCAATCCTAGGCCCCCCCACATCTGAGCCCAGGCCCCCATGAGGTGCCAAGGGCAGAAGCCACTTCTGGGTGGGACTGGGGGGAAGCAGGCCCCCAGGGACCCTGCCCAGGGAGGCGGGGAGGTGGAAGGAGGCAGGACTTCACTTAGGAAACACAACTGTGAAGATAAAATTATTTAGAATTTCTAGATGGCTACTGCAGACCATGAGACCCCAACCCCAGGGCCCCCAGGAAGCTGCCCCTGCATGTACCTCATTTCTGGCAGTCACAATAATAGAAGGTTAAAGAGCTGGCCCTTGACTTGTCAGACCACTCTTGGTTCCAGGCCTGGCCCTGTGCCCTTGGCCAAAGTACTGCTCTTCCCCAAACAGGGATCATAACTTCTCACCCTTAATCAGGCTGAACTGAATGATCTAATAATAATCGCCAACTCTTATATAACACTTGTTCCATGCCCTACACTCTTTCACATGCTTTACAAACAGTAAACTCATTTAACGCTCATAAGGACACACAGGTCTGGAAGTACTGCCCCCAATTTACAGAAGAAGTGGAGGCACAGAGAAGCAAAGCAGTTCGCCCAAACACACACAGCTGACAGGCAGGTGGGTGGCAAGGCCAAGATTTGAACACGTGGGCCTCGCTCCAGAGTCCATGCTTTGGGGCCAAGTGCTCTGCATACTGCAAGGGGCCCAGAAAATGAACAATGATTATTGTTATCACTTCATTTAGTCCTCAAGATAAGCCCAGGAGGTGGAGGTTTTACACTCAGCTTTAAATCATTCTGGAGAGGAGGAGATGGCAGCTCGGAGAGGTGAAGGAACTTGCCAGAAGCCTCCCAGCCAGGACTGACTCCAGGAGAGAATGCGGACTGAGGGGATGAGCAGGGACAGGGAAGGGGGTGGGCTTTGACAGAAGGAAGGCTCCAGCCTGGGAAGTTCAGATGAGGCCATGGTTCTAGATTTAATTGGGAGATTTGAGTTGGAAGGGGGTGGAGGAATTGGTGTTGTAGCCCCAAGATGCTAGAATTCTTGGTTATCAGGCAGGATGGTGGAGTGAAGATCAAATTAGATTCCACATTTTATAGTTGGGGAAACTGAGGCAGAAAGCAAGAAATGGGAAGCCTAATGTTTCACAGACAGAAAACACAGCCCCAGGAGCAGATGACTCCCAGGCCAGGTGACCTACCAGGCCTGTGGAGTGTTAGAAAGTGCCAGGGGTCCCGGGTCTAAAAATCCAACAGCCAGAACTTCTCCTGACAGGCTGCTGCATAACCACCACACCGCAGTCCCAGACACAGCACGAATCCCTACAAAATAAAGTCCCCAGCTACTAACAAGGCATTTCTTAATTAGGGAAGCCCCTTTTGGTTGTAAAACTTAGAGAAAATTTGGAGTCAGACAGTCCTAGGTTTGAAAATGGCTCTACCACTTACTGGCTGTGTGACCTTAGGCAAATCACTTAACCTCTCTGAGCTTCAGTCCCCTCATCAGAAAAAGGGATCTGAAATGATCACAGATTAGTGGAAAAGATTTAATGAAAAGCAGAGTGCAGAGTAAAACTACCCAGTATAAAAGCTGACATATAGTAGATGCTCAGTACAGGTTATCTGCTTGCTTAATTCGTAAACTGAAAGACAAAGCCACTCTCAATCTGTCGGAGGCCAAACCTACATACCACTTGACAGATGAGCCTGCAGGGAGCTGTCAATTCTAGAAGTGCTTAAAATCACCTTCTAGACACCTTTGTCTAAAACCCAAGCAAGGAAAATACAGGAGAATTTGGAGAGGTCTGAAATGGGACCACCACTCATCACGACCCAGGAGACAGGCCTGGGAGGTCCTGGAAATGGGAGGTGAGGCAGGAAATAGAGGAGGATGGTATGTGTGCAAGAAGAGATATCTCTGGAGATTCTTTTCTATTTAAGGTTTTGTTGAGCACTTTATAAAACTCATTTCTGGTTTGTGTTTTTAGCAGGAAAGCATGTTCAGGTTAAACTTAGAAAGAATGGACCCCAGCTGGGAAAGTCCTCAGAGATTCTCACGTCTCTCTCCTGTCAACTGCAACCGAAGGGTGACATGAGCTGAGTGGCCCAATTTGAATAACTGCACCTTGAAGGGTTTCCAGGGGAAACACCCTGGGCAGCCTTCTCACTGGGGTTCTTTGACACCATGGGCTCAAATATAGAAAGAGGAAACTTTTTTTCCAGAATGTTCTCCCCTGGGCCACAACACATTCATTCAACAACTGTTTATTGCTCGCCTAGTGTGTGTGTGGAGGGTGATACTCTGCTAGAGCCTCAAGCAACATGAACAGGGCAGGGGGGCTTATGTGCTACTGGGGAGACTTTCCAAAGAGAATTTCACACGGTAATAAGCCCCATGTAGACAAATAGTGAAGGTGCTGTAAGAGCATAACCAAGGAACCCAGTTGAGATTAGGGGTCAAGGAAAGCATCTGAGGTTGAGGGGGTCAACACGGGCAGAGTAACCGGTGCAGACCCTGCGCTGGGCAGGAACTGGAGCCCTCGGGGACCTGAAAAAGCCAGCGTGCTTGGGGGACCATGAGGAAGTGGAAAGCCGAGGGGCGGTGGGAGGTGGGCAGGACCCAGGAGACTGAGAGGAGCTGCTGGGGAATTCACCAGTTTTTAATGCTCTGAGAAAGACACACCTTTTCCAGCTCGCACCAAAGTGGGCCTCAGAGAGGCTGACAGACTGGCAGCGAGTGGAGATGGTGCAGCCTTTGCAGTCTGATGCCCTGAACCCGTGACCTGTCTGCCCTTCTGGAGAACCAGAGGTGAGGCAGAGACTTCCCGGTAGTGACGTGCCCTCTGCTCTGGAAACCAGAGGCTGAAGGTGGCCCATGGACCGCCCCGTCGCTGAGTTCTTCCTGATGGGCAGCCAGTGAAACAAGCTGGGCGTCCTTCCCTGCACCAACCACAGCACGCTCACTGCCTAACTGTCAAACCCAGAATGTTTATGCTTGCAGCAGAGGTTCATTTCCTACACAGGCTCTTTGATGTGAGAACATTCACTCATTCCACAGATATTTATGGAATGTCCGCTGTGTCACAAAGAAGCCAAAACCCCTGCCTTCCCAGGGCCCACACTCTAGTGGGTGCAGAGAACTAATGGACCAACTCACCAGCACAGGCCATATTAGAAGGTGTCAAGAGCAATGGTGAAAAGAACAGGATAAAGCTGTCTGAATGTCAAATATGGTGGTCAGGGAAGGCACCCAGAGGTGCTAATGGGCTAGTTTATGAGCAAAGCCATGGAAGACACAGCAATGAGGTCAGGAGGGAGCAGGAGGTGCAGGAGGCAGCAGGCTGCCTGGAGCATCTGAGAAATGCCAAGAGGGCCAGCATCTCTCGGGTGGGATGAGTGAGATGGAAACAAGAGGACCCGAGTCCAAGAGGTAGTGGGGCCAGAGCGTGTGAGCCTCTTCCACCATCACGAGGCCTGTGGCTTTTATTCTGAGCAGGATGGGCAGCCCTTGAAAGTTGGAAGCAGAGGCTTATGCAATCTGGCTTCCATTTTCAGGAGTCTCTCTGGATGTTGCACTGGCATGAGATGTTGAGCAGCAAAGACAGAAGCAGGGAGACTAGTCAAGAGGTCGCTGCCATAATCCAGGCAAAACCACGATGGTGGCTGGGACCAAGGTTGCAGCAGTGGAGGAGAGGGAGGGGGTCGTGTCTGGATATATTTTACTGATGGATTGGCTATAAGGGATCAAAGAGAGGAGTCAGGGCCGACTCCAAGGTTCAGCCTGAGCAACTGAAAAAAGATGGATGTACCATTACTGAGGATCGAGGGCAAAGCAAAGAGGGAGGCTTGGGGGAAGGTAAGAAGTGTGCAAGGGGAGTAGAGACATGGAGGAAGCAGCAGGACGCAGAAGGATGGAGACCAGAGGAGAGGGGGCATTTGGGAGACAACCAGGAGGCTGAAGGAGCTCTCCAAGGAGCTGTTTGGAGAGAGAAAAGAGATGTAACAATCAAGCCCTCAAGGCAAATTTAACATCAAGAAGTGGAGGTGAAATGAGCAAAGGGGCCTGAGAAGAGTGGCCACTGAGAGAGGTCCTAGGACAGGTCCTTAGGAACAGGACAGTGTTCCAAGGAGGAGAGCAGTGAGCTGCGTCAAAGGCTGCCATCAGGTCAAGTGAGAACCACTGCTGGAGAAAGGGGCTACATTTTAGAAAAGAGAACAAGGGATTCTTGTCATACATGGGTTTTTTGTTCTTATCTATTGCACCAGACACAATAATTACTTTGATGACTGATTATCTTAGGGAAATCTAATCTTAGTTCATATCTGTCATTCCTGCTAGAAATCAATTAATTCACTGGGAAGTAGGAAACATTTTTGTCTTTCACTCTCTGGAGTATAACACAAATTGTGGCCCCAAAAGGCAGAAGTGATCACTGAATAAAGCAGCAACAGGGCTTCTGGCTTCAGACATACAGTGATGTAGGTAGCTATATTCATAAAGATTAGGTTTGGCTGCCAAATAAGATAGAAATGTATTTTCCTCTCATTCACATGAAGGCTAGAGGGCAGCAGTTCAGGACTAGTAGGAAACTCCATGCTTTCAAGGGTTCCTCAATCTTGTTGTTCTACATCCTCAGAATGTGGATTTACCTCATGGTTCAATATCACTGCATAAGTGCCAGCCATCACTTCCACATCCTAGCCAGAAGAAACAAGGATGGGGTGTTCCCTCCCTCTCTCTTCTTAGGGACTCTTCAAAGAACTCACTCAGGACACTTGTGCTTATACTTCACTGTGAGATACTAGACACACAGCCATTGTAGCTGCAGGGGAGGCTGGGAAATTTAATCTTTATTCTGGGCAGACATGTGCCCAGCCAAAAATCCGGGATTCTCCTACTAAAGATGAAAGGGAAAACGCCCATAGATATACCACCTCATAGTCTGGCACAGTGGCCCATCCAATCTTTCCCAGGAATCGCTCAGCATGTTGTCCCCAGTTGCTGGCTGGAAACAACTGGTATAGACCAGCAAAGGTGGGATTTTACTTTGCAGATGGAAAGTGCCACCTGAGAGGTCCTCAGTCAGAGTCAGTGGCAGGAAGGAAGGAAAGGTGGAATAAAAAATGCCTGTGCAAACTAGAGACAGGAAAATGTTCAGGGTTAACGGGCTGGGGGAGGAGGGAACAGATGAACAGGGCGCACACAGGACACCCATAGGGCAGTGAAACTGTTCTGTAAGATACCAAAACGATGGACACATGACATTACACATTCGTCAAAATCCACAGAACTCATCAAAACCCATAGAACTCAGACCACAAAGATAGAGCCCTAATGCCAACTATGGACTCTAGTCAATAACAATGCATCATCAATTGTAGCAAATGTACCCCACTGATGCAACATGTTAATAATGGAGGAGATGGTTTGTAGGGAGGGGGCGGGCTGGCGCCTTCCGGGGGCAGGGAGTATATGGAATTCTCCATGTTTGGTGCAGGTTTTCTATAGACCTAGAACTGCATTAAAAAATAAAGTCTAGTAAAAAAAAAATGCCTTTGTAATCTTCCTGAGGGCTGCAAAAAAAAAGGGGGTCTGGAGGAGGGAGAACACTGACCACAAGCAGCTCCTATGCCCAGGGTTAGGAGTTATGGGTCCTCTGCAGGGATCAGTGGGCCACTTCACCAGCCTGGCCGCGGGCAGGTGGAAGGGACTTTTGGGGAGGCTGGGAGAAAACCTCTCCAGCTTCAGACATCTGTCTTGAAAGACTTGCCTGCCTGTTTCCACATGCCCAGGGCTGAAAGGCAGTGGCTGCTGGAGCCACCCAGCCTGGGTGGCAGGTGGGGGTAGGGGCCAGCATGGTGGCTCTGGGAGGGCACACCTGGGAAGGCCTAGAAGCCCCGCCCCTTCCAGCTTGGGCGTGAGGCCGTCAGAGCCACCTGGAAATCACCGGGAAGGCACCCTGGGGTGACGGACAACAGTGCTGCACCAAGATTACAGAGCAATCTATTTAAGTCATTATTGCTTTATATTATTTTATAATTTATCATTACATTATACACACATCATAAAATCAAGTACCAGGTAATCCACATATTTTCTTTCCTTTCAAGAACAGATGTCTGCTGAGTGCTTTCAAATAAAGATCCTGCTCTCCCCGAGCTTACCTGATGGGGAAACCTGTCTACAGCCACCAGCAGAAAGCATTGCACCCATTTTGCAGATGAAGAAAGAGGAGCAGGGAGAGAACATCCCAGGCCTGTGAAGCACAGAGCTGGGGTCCAGACCAGCCCTGAAATCTGGGTCCTTTCCACCATCCCATACCACCTCTCAAAGCAGAATCACCAGCTGAGATTCTAGCCCAGCAGCTGCCTCCCACACCTTGATCCCAGCGGAACTGCCACCTCTCGTGTAGTAGAGTCCCAAGCTTAAATCCCAAAAATGCCCAAACTCCATGCAATCCAAGAGAACCCACTCCTCAGGGCAGTCCTGCAGGGCTGCCCCCATCTGTGTATGGGACCCAGACATCCCACAGGACACAGGCTTTCCAGCCCTGGCTGGCACGGCCACCCCACAGACCGCCAAGCCTGGGAAGGCCCAGGAATAGGACGAGGGAGCTGACAAACACAGCCCTGCTTTATAGGAAGGCCTTGTCTGTGCTACAGTCTGCCTGCCATCTGTTTTTTAAGGTCCTATGTGGCTTGGCCCCTGTAATAAAAGAGCCCTCTGTGAAGGCAAATAAGACAGGGAAGGAAAGAGAGAGGGGGAAAGGACTTTTCTTGAGTGTCCACTCGGGGCCAGGCTCTTAACTGGCATTGCATCCTACACGCAACGGGAGAAGGTACACATCGTTACTCCTGTTTTGTGGACCAGGGGCCAGCAAATATTTTTGGTTTTGTGGGCCAGTAGTTGAAACTACTCAACACCGCCCTTATAACGCAAAAGCAGTCACAGACAATACACAACTGGAATGAATGTGGCTGTGTCCAAATAAAACTTTACTTCTGGACTAATGTTTGAATTTCATGTAATTACCACATGCCATGAAACATTACGCTTCCTTTGAATTTTCTTTTTTTCCTCAACCATTTAAAAATGAGAAAACCATTCTTAACCTGTGGGCCCTACAAAAAACAGGTGGCGGGCTGTATTCAGCTGCAGGTCGGAGTTTGCTGGCCTCTGACCTTGCTGTTGATGCTGAAGGGCAAGCGGACGTGTGCCCAACTCACACAGCTGCATAAGTTGTGAACCTGGGACTCAAACTCGGAGTCTGGTTTGCATGCATGTGCGCCACACCCCTGGCTTAGCATTGCTGGGGGCATCGTGGGTGGGAGCAAAAGCCTGTCCATTCTCACAACTTCAAGGAGAACAGCAAAGGCCTCATGCATGCATGCATTCATTCACTGAGCCTCTAAAATCAGCAGGGCCAGAGGTGGGAAGTGTCCATGCCAAGAGCTTCTTTGAAGCCTTCCAACAACTCTTAAGACAGTTGACTATTTGAAATGATTATCCCCATTTTACAGATAAGAGAATGGAGGTGCAGCAAGAAGCTTAGGTACTGTGGAGGGGAACTTTTCCTTAAGGAACGTGGCCACAAGTAACTAAAATAGAGACAATAAAAAAGTTTAAAAAGAAAAAAAGGGAGCACGTGCATGGGAGACTTCAGAGTGGCAGGGAAAAACATCTGTTTTTGCCAGATCAAGGCCAATGGGAAAAGTTCAGTTGAGGGGGCACTTGGGCTGGATGGGCAGTGAGAGCAGCATGTCACCCAGTGGAGCTGGGCAATTGGGCACAAAGAGCAGGAACACAGTCCCCAAGCAGGGGACGGAGGGCCACGTGGAGGGAAGAGACTTGTGGTGATAGAAAAGCTGCGCAGGACATGTGGACGTGGGCTGGGCCTGCCTGGGGAAGGGATGGGGCTCAGGGGCCTGGGGACTCTCGGCACCTGCTCTGCTTTGATGTGACAATTAGGCAAAGGCCTGCGGGTCAAGTTGGGAGCTCAAGATGGGGGTGTTCTTGAAGCTACTGGAAGGGGACATGGAAAAAGTGGAGAGAAAGAAAAGCAGACTTGGCAAGAAGGCTGAGTGTTCGCAGCCTCCCTAGTGCCGTGAGGGTCGGCTGAGCCCTTGCTCCCTCCCCAGCCAGCGAGATGCAGGCACGGGCTCAGGGTGGAGGAGAGGTGACTCCAATTCCTGACCCCGTGGGGCCCGGGGCCTTGTCAAACTCCTGTCACATCCTGGTCCTCACAGCCTCAGGACAGCTCTTAGTAACCCCACGCGTTGCTGGGAAACTAAACCCAAGGCCACAAGTCCTCTGGTGAGGACACACCACGAGTGGTCCCAGGACTGCTAAGGGTAAGAGCTGGCACATGTCAAGTGCTCAGGAGGTGACAGCACCATGCTAAGCTGTTTCCATGGGCTAATGGGTTTGATTCTCACAGTCTGATGAAAAAGAGGGACTTACTCCCACTTTCCAGGCTTAGAGCAGTTGTCCTGTACCACGTGGAGACCCAGCCAGGCTTTAAACCCAGGAGTCTGAAGCTGAAGCCTTTGTTCTAACACCTTAATACGATGCTTAACACACCCATCTGCTGTCTGAGAAGCACCACTGGGGAGTGGAGAGAAGGAGTAGGAAAGACAAAGAGAAGAAGGAAAAACCTTCTTTCCTCTCTTGGTTCTCTTGGAGGAAGGAGGTTCTGGAGCCCTCGTTATCTCCCCCAGTGAGAAAATAAAAGATGAGTCAGGGGAGGAGGTGGTTGAGCAAACACGCTGGGAGGCATGGGGACTGGAGGACAATTTGAAACAAAGGTCAGGCTTTTCCAGAGCAAGAAAGCTGGCTGAAGTGTAAGCGCAACACAGGCTCAGCAGCCAGCCAGGGCCAGCGGGGTTTGGCTCAGTGTGCAGAGTTGAATAATAATCTCAGCCCTGCCGGGTCACTCCAGAACACCAGGGAAAGCTTCGTACCAGAAAAACAAGCTCAGGAGCGCCTGCCAGGAAGGGACAGTCGGAGCAGTAAACAGAGCAGTGATTGCACCCCAGGGAACCCCTAATGTTCCTCCCTGTCCAGCTGGGCTAATAATAATCACAGCAAATAATACTTCTGGAGCACTTCCATCTCAGGCACGCTTGCTCAGAGCTTGAGACACACCATCTCTTTAACCAAAAGACAAGTCCATAGGCAGGTGATAAAAGCATCCCCATTTTGCACATCAGGTACCTGAGGATCAGGCTCTGACCTTGCGTCATGGAAATATCTGATATGGAGCTGGAATCTGAACCCAGGCAACCTGATTTCCTAAGTGGCAACCTGGACCTCCCTGCCGTGGAAGGGCAGCTGGGCACTGGCAAAGAAAAACAACAAAGAGTTCAGCTTCCAAGAGGATGTGGAATCAGATCTTAGCTCTACCACTTCTCTCTGGGTGACTATTGACTCATGGGTAAAATGGGGATCCCCAGGTCCTTGGGCTGTAATGAGGACGGGGGATATAAGCAAAGTGCCTGCTATGGATTTATGGTATGGGTCCTCCCTGAACCTCAGTCTTCTCCTCAGCTCCTATAAAGAGTCACCCCATCCTTATGGTGTACATTCCCTGTTGGGTGATTTACCAGCCAGGGTTTCAAAGCCTAATGAATGCCCTCAAAGGCTTCCAAAGAAACCCCTTCTCTGACCACCCCAGCCCAGGCCTTCATCCCACCCCCATCAAAGTCAGGCTGTACCCAATAAGCAAAAGAAAAGGATGGAAAATTCAACCTTGTCAATTTGGCCATTTTCTGAAGTTTGGTGAGCAAGGAAACAGAAACTGTGAGTTTATCAAGGCAAGCGAAGACTTCAAAGGAGTTGCCTAAATCTATTTGGAAGTAAAATCTCTAGTCAGGGCCCTCCATGGAAGGAACAAACTCAATAAATATAGAATTGCCAATCTCAGGAAAGACTTCTTTTCTGGGTCTGCGTGATATCTCTTCACAAATCCCTAAACCTCTAAGTTCCCTCCTCCAGAGCAGGGTCCATGCATAGAACTGTGTCTCAGCATTACTGGTTTACCTCTGCAATCCTGAGTACTGTTATATACATTTTTGAAGCATTATGCCAGTTTACCAAAAGGGTCCATGTGACACAAAAAAAAGGGCTGTGACGCCCTTTGGTCCCAGCATGCCTGGTCCTGGGACACTCAGGCGTCCCTTGTCCTTTGTGAAAATACCTTCGATAGGTTTCTAGTAGGTTTACAGATTGGACTGTACTGTACCCTCACTCTCAGCTGCCCTGTGGCAATCCTTCTGGTTGGTCTGAATCTAAACATCACAGAGAAAGAGAGAAAGAAACAAAAAATGACGTGATTCTAGCACAATACATCTTTTTCCAATCGTGACCCACAGTCTGCTATGCATAGGTGTGTATTTATCTGTATTCCCTGGTGGCTGCAAATTCTGGGAGTGCAGAGACCACGTCGGATGGGACATCCTTGTATCCCCAGTGCCTAAAACAGCAACTAGGAGAAGCAGGTCTCTGAGAAATATTTACCAACTGCACAAATTGGAGAAGAGAGGGGGTAGCCGGGAAGGAAGAATTTTAATGCACACATTTTGCTTCTTGTTTCCATGGGTAAATTTCTCTACCTTGAGCGAATCCCTGGACATTTTTTTTCCTGGCTTTAGAGGGAGGACAAGCTGACATAGTATCTGCCTCCTGGGGTCAGAGCCTGGCCGTGCCCTCTCACCACATGGACTTTTCCCCTTTCCCCTCCTTCTGGGCACACTGCAGAGAGAAGACTATGTCACAACCAGCAAGACTGCCCCTTGCTTGGGATTCATCTGGGTATCCTGACAAGAATGAAAGAAAAGTCTTTTCTTGCACAGTTACTTCATACCAGGCAGAGTACAGGGCCTTTCACAAGCTTGAACTCACAGGAAAAGATTATTGCTCCCATTTTCAGATTGAGCTTGGTGAGTACAAAGCCACATGCAGAATTCTGGCCCATGTCTCGGAATCCACTAGTTAACAGAATCCTGCTGGATGAGAGGGACACCCCAATGCTCCAGCCGGGCCCCCCACAAGCTCCTTGCTCCTCTTTCCTTCCGAAGCTTCCCCGTCTCCCCTATCGCCTGCTCCTGTTTTCTTGTCTTCTGGGCTGTCTTCTTTGCCTTGCTGCTCATCCAGCTTGATCCCTTTGACCGATTTCAAGGCTCAAAACTGCTAAATTGTTTTTAGGGTCTTAGAAAGCTGTTATTCCAATTGTTATCCATGCATTTTATCAATTCATTCCACAAATATTTGCTGATGGCCTAATGCTGTTCTATGCACTGGGGATACAGCAGTGAACAAGAGGGACTAAGGAAAGACAGAATGTGGGGCTTTGAGATCCTACAGTCCTGGGTGAGTCCCTCAGCGCTACCACTTAATTAGCTGTGGAATTGTGGGTTAGATAGTTCACCTTCCTTAGCTTCAGCTTCTTTATCCGTAAACTGGTGATATCAATAGCTCCATCACGGGAGTGGCATAGAATTAAATGAGATAAAGAACTTACCCTCTCTTGGGAAAAGATGCAGCATGAACAAGCAATCAGTAAGGATATAGAAAATTTGAACAACATGATCAACCAACAACCAACTTGACCTAATTGATATTTATAGAACACTCCACCCCAAAACTGCAGAGTACACATTCTTTTCAAGTGCACTCTGCAACATTCACCAAGAAAGACCATATGGTGAGCCATAAAATAAGCCTCAATAAATTTCAAAGGACTAAAATCATGCAGAGCATCTTCTCTGACAACGATGGAATTAAAAATGAGAAGTCAGATATCTAGAAAACCCCCAAATATTTAAAAATAAAGCATCTAGCTCAGTGCCTGGCACATATAGACCTTCCATAAATGTTAGTTCCCTCTCCCAACCCTTGCCCCGCCATCCTCCTCCGCCACAGTCATGTCCCCTCTGCTGCTACAACAAAGGGTGCCGCTGTCACGGGCGGGTCTGTGGTTCTGACTGTGTCACTCGCTGTCCCGTCTGCACAGAAAGCCAGGATGGTGGATTAACCCTGAAAGACCCCCCAGGCTCCAGTCTTTCACCAAATCCACCCTGAGGCAGGAAGATTTCCACCCTGGGGAGCCCCAAGCTTTCTGCGGGGGCCGCCCAGGGTGAGGGCTTGCTTTGGGGAAGGATTTTTCTGTTTATTTAGAATGTTCTCTGGCAAATAAAACCACATGACTTTTGTTAAGGGAATTTAACTGACAGCTCTGGAGGAAAAATGAGTGGAGGCAGCTCATAAGAAATGCCTGCTTTCTTCCGCCTGCCAGAGGGCTTCCACGAGGGCAGCAATGGAGAAAATCAGAAACTCAACCAGGTGAGTCCTTCATGGTAAACAGCAGACTGCTATGCTCATGTCCTTTGGCTTGGGGATGAAAACGGGGGTGGGGGGACCTAAATTTTACTTACGTTTCCTTTAGCTTTCAAGGTTGATGACCTGATCCGTGTTTTGGGCACATTATGTAAACAGGCACTTGTAGTGTCGATGACCCACTGCCCTGAAAAGCAGAAGGTGGAGGAGCACGTTACTAGTGAACATGTGATGGGTAAATAACTACAGCAGCAACAGCAGCATTTTGCTGAGACAAAGGCTGCTGAAGCATCATTTTCTTACAAATCAGGATGAAGACAACTTGGACGAGAACAGGGAAAAATTTAAGACCTTAATCAGAACCCACCTGACAAGGACAGTGCATGATAAACTTTCTTGGTCACAGGCCATGCAAGGTTTCCACTGGGAGTCTGCCAAAGGAGGGCAGTTTAAAAAGGTAAGATTGGATCCCAGCTTTGTCGGATCCCAGCTTTGTCGCATCCCAGCTGCGGGACCTCGGGCAAGCAGCTTCACCTCGGCATCCTCATCTGTAAAACAGGGGTGGTGGTAAAAGAACCTGCCTTGGAGGGCCATTGTAGGGGTTAATTGAGATGATGTACAGAGGGAGTTAGCAAAGGGCTTCGCACGTTATAATAAACTATGCTGATCCCATGTGATCTAAGCAAACACACTTAATTTTCATGACAATCCTGGGAAAGAGATACTAAGATACTCCCCATCTTGTGGATGAGAAAATTAAAGCCAGAAGAGTGAAGAAGCTTGCCCAGGGACTCAGCTGTAAGTCTCAAAGTTGGCATTCAAACTCAGTCTACCTCCAGAGCTTCAAGAAACGTCCTAAGATGAGGGACCAACCACCAAGGGGGGGTAGCAGGAGTTAAGGGCCGGCCCTGCAGCCCCAGGGTGAACTTCCTGGGAGCTGAGGGCACTTGGGAATCACCCTGTGGGAACAGGGGTTAAGGGATCATCAATGAACTGTGCCTTGAAAGATGTTTTAGGTGAGAAAGGTCTCACTGATGGAAAAACTCCCTGGCAAAAGCAAGCAGGTATTAACAGGAATTGCATGTTTAGGTCAGGGGGCAAGATAGCTGTGGTGACAGTCCTCGGCCAGCCACAGCCTCCTGTGAACTTATTCCACGTCATAGTGAATATTCTGGGTGGTGCAGAACAGCACCGTGGGTAAAGCACAGGCACTGGTGTCTCAAGGGACTAAGTTGACATAATAAAGCTGTGTGACTTTGTACAAAAGACTTAACCTCTCTGGTCCTGGGGAGCCACGTGTCAAATGAGGATAAACATTTGGGCAGCTGTATTGACTAAACAGGGCCCTCCGTGTAAATGTTTGGCATCGAGCCTGCTGGGATTCTCATGTTTCCTTATGTTTCTGCTTCACCAGATGTGCTCCTCTGACTTCCTCATGTGCCCAGATGCCTTCTGCCCACTGGCTATCATCTCTCAAGGAACTACTGGTTAATGACCTAAAATACAAAAATCTAAAGAACCAAAAAGAAATGGCGCTCAGTCCCATTACTATCACTGGAGCTGAGTTTGCACTAAAAACAAGTTATCAGCTCACAGCTTGACTTAGAGATCTGACTTTATCCCTCTTGCAAAGTACATTTCTGCTAAATAACAGTGATGTGATGTCACTTGAATTCTAACCATTTGACAGCTGCCTAAGGAAGGCACTTCCTTCCTGGACCACGATGGTGTCTATTCATCTTTGTGTTTTATTGTGTGAAATGGGACAACAGACTGGCGATGTCAACGGAAAGGCACATTTGCTTTCAACGCTACTCTCTTTCCTTACAATCTCAAATTTTGGGGGTCTTGTTCTGTGTCTAGGTTCAAACCAAAGACCTAAGACACACATCCTTTCAAATTTTAACATCCAAAATAGGTATGTGTCTTACAACCAGTGGCACACAACAGTTTCTTTCTTAGTGGTACATAAATTAATGGTGAGTCGTACAAATGATGGCATCTCAGATTTGAGGAAATGTAATATGTGCTGGGGTGTGGGGATCCATGCTAGGTTCTTGACAAAAACTGTTCTTGCTCCAAACAACAACCACATAAATATGTATCATTCCTAACTCACAGTTGAGAAAAATGATGCCCCAAGTATTAGAAGAATCTGCTCAAGATGGCCCGGTGCGTAGGAAGAAGCGTTAGGATGGAGTTCTGGTTACTGATCTTGAGTACAAATTACCACAAGACTTAAGGGTATAACAACAATCATTTTATGCTGCTCCTGACTTTGCAGGCCAGGAATTTGGAAAGGGCTTGACTGGCGTTCCCACTTGGCGGCCCTCACGTCCTTGCAGCTGGGTTTGGTCGTCTGAAGGCGCCACTGGATTCGGCATCCAGCATGGCGGCTCACACGGTTGCCGTTGATGCCGGCTGGGAGCCGGGCTGGGGCAGGCAGCCAGGACAGCTACGCGGGGCTTGCTCAGCATGGCAGTCTCAGGGTTTCCCAGAACGGGGGTCCCAAGCAAACCAGGAGGAAGCTGCGTGACCTTTTCTGACTCAGCCTCAGAAGTCACAGCTTCTCTTCACCCACACTCAACTGGCTGAAGCAGTCACCGGCCTGGGCAGACTCGAGGGGAAAGGGCATCATCAACCGCAATTTCAACAGGACAAATGTCAAGCAATTTGAGGCCATCTTGTTTTTAACCCACCACAGATGGGACCCTGGTATGACTGGAACTGCTTGTTTGGTGCCTGGATGCAAAGGAAAGGGAAAAAGCTGACCGAAAGTCATGAGGAGGACTTTTAAACCCATGCAAAAGAACATAACCAGTCACATGCATGGTCATTTTCAGCGCAGTCCCTTTGGGAAGTTATACCTCTGATCCACGCATTGCTTTTGCCCTTCAGAAATATCTGGAGCTTTCTAAAAAGCAATTTCAGGACCAACTTCCAAGCTTACCAGAAACATCAAGTCTACAACATTGTTAGACACAGCTTATTTCTAACCCCAAATAGCTTTATCTAGTTTAATAAATATTTACTGAGCACCCAATATAGAATGTTCTGCTTTCTGCAGATACACCAATGAAGAGAACAATTGCCTCTTTCCTCAACCGCATACATTTTGGTAGGGGATGCAATCAATAAACAAAGCTATAATCACGTCAGCAAGTCATCAGAATGATGGATCATGACAGAAAATGGGGATGGGGGAGCTTGTTTTAGAAGGAGGGTCAGAGAAGCCCTTCTGGAGAGTTGACGTCGGAGCAGAGACCCAAATGAAACCAGAAAATGAGCAAGCAGGGATGTAGGGGAAAGCATATTCTGGAAAAGGGGAATAGTTAAGGGCAAAGGCTTTGCAGCCTGACCATGCCCAAGTGTGTACAGGTGTGTACAGCAAGACCAGATGGGGACTGGCAGGAAGGAAGGGGCTGGGAGGTCAGGGAGGGCCTCCCAGGGCACAGTGGGGACTTTGGATTCCCCATGAGATGGGAGGTAACCACAGGGTTCTGAGCTGGTGAGTCACATGATTTGGTTTACAATTTAAAAGGATTGCTTTGGTTGCTAAGCAGTCAGGATAGAAGCTAGAGACTGGTCACGAGGTTCTTGCTGTCATCCAGGCAAGGGGCATGGTGGCTTGTCTGAATTGTCATGGGTAGAGATACTGAAAGGGCATGTATTTTGAAGACAGGGTCCACGGGATTTGCTGATGGACACACCTAGGGTAGATCCTTTAACCCAGTGAACAAGAAGTTTCCAAAAAGTGCTTAGACATTGCCAAAATTAAAACCTGATCAAAACTGAGGGGGGCCAGGTGGGTGGCAGAAAGCAAGAGAGGCCAAGTTCAAAGCAGCTCCCTTGCACACAAACTGGGATATCATAGCTCACTGCCAAAGGGGCCTGGGACAGAGACACTGCCTCCCACATCCCCACCTCCCCACCTTCAAGAAACATGTGAGGAGGCTCAAAAGAATAAGGCATTGTCCAGAAAGACCCTTTTCAAAAAAAGGAATTCAGGAAAGTCTAGAGCCTTCTAAAGAGGCTGCCAGGAAGGACCCAACCCAATTTGCATAGCAGGTTCGGGTATTTTGGTCATTCACTCCCTGACACAACTTGGTAGTCACACCCCTACTTCTGGACAAGTCAGTGTTCTCTTAAGAGCCTTTTCGTCAAAAGGAAACCACCACTGTGGCTGCTCTGAGACAAACTGAACGGGAATTTCAGGCTCCATGAGACCCATCAGTGAAAGAGTCAAGGTTCTGCTTAATTTCTACAAATGGCCCACTTATGGGATCAAAGTCTAAATACAAGCCTCTCAAAAGTGACCACCTTTAAATTTGTTTTGACAAGCATTTATATGGCCAATTACTATATGCCAGGTAACATTCTCCTCATTTTACAAAATAGTTACTCATTTAATGTTCATAACAATCCTATGAGGAAAGTACCACTATTATCCTTCATTCAATACTCAATGTGCAGTAAACATTTATTGAGCATTTTACAGAAGAGGAAAGTGAATCACAGAGAAGTCCAGTGACTTGCCTAAGAGCCAAGTTTAGAACCCGGGAAATACAGCTTCAGAACTTAGGCTCTTAACCAGTATGCCAAGCTGCCCAACACTGTGCTTTGGTGCAAGTTGTGTGTTAGGACTGTATTCAGCTATGAATAAGACACAACCTGACTATGACTGTCAGTGGCTTAAAAAAACAGGAATTATCTTACATAATAAGAAGTCTGGAGCTGGTCTTTTCTCTTGAGCTTGTGCAGTGGCTCAACAATTCCATCAAAGATCCAGGCTCTGTTAATCTTTTTCATTCCACCATCTTTGTTTGACCTGAAGCAGCCCACTTCTATATGGGCCTCAGTGTTCTCATCTGGACAATGAGATGGTTTTCCCTTCATCTAGTACCCAATGTGTAATGAGTGTTAACTGATCACCTACCTTGTGCACTGAGTCATGGAGTCCAGGAAGCAGCAGCTATGTGTGAGAAAGATCTTGCTCTCAGGAATTTTCGTGGCTTAGGAATCTCCAGGGTTCCTTACAGCAATAAAATCTGAAGACGTTTTCCAGAAGGCCAGGCTAATAACTCCCAGCCCAGGGGGTTATTCTGAGGAATGGCCATGCTAGTGATATTAACACTAAAATCACTGACTAACTATCAAAAAAGTACAAAGCTTAATAGCATTCATAGTCTTTAAGCCAACAATTCTCTTCAGATCTAGAATGTACTGGAAGGAAAAACTGTATTGATGGGGGCGAAAGTATGCAACCATAGCTCATCACCAAGAGCCACACAGACAAGGGCATTTAAAAATGGTAGTTGAAAAGTTTATGGAATAACATGGACAATGCTTGTGGAAAATACAAGTGGGAAAAAAAGAACAGAAAGGACCTTAAGATAACAACCATGGAAACTACTTTGTCAGAAATGACACAAATGGGTTATATAGCACATAGACAGTGATGACGGTTTATTACCAAGGGTATTCAGATTACGGATAACTTTTTTACCCTATTTTTCCAATTATATTTTTTACAGTTCTTCTCAAATTGACATATTTTTTAAAATGCCTGTGAATCTCCCAAGTGGGGGAGAAAAGACAAGGACAGGGAGCAAAGCCAGAGTGATTACAATGGCATCACCATTTCTTGGGAGCTTCCTCCACAGAAGCTGCTGTTCTTATCATTTTACTTCTAACCCATTTGGGTAACTCACCCAAAGTCACAACACTAGAGAGCTCAGGGCTGCTCGATCGAGTTCAACCAGCGCAATTGCCTTCTGAGGTTCTCGCTTATTCAAAAGATGCTTATCGAGAACACTGTAAAGTCATCTGCGGTGCTTCAAGGATGCAAAGATGAACGGGAAATAGAAGTTCGGAGACCAGGAGAGGAAGTTCAGAGTCCCGTCACTCACTCACTCCCCCACCCAACCACCCAGCAGCAGCCATTTAAGCAATTTAATTTTGACCTAGTAGAAGCAGGCACTGGGGAAGCACAGATAAATAAAATGCAATCTCTGGCCCCTAAGAACTCCCCAGGATCCTATATTGTCCAACCATGACCCTTCTCAGGGTGAAAAGGCACAGGCACACAGACC
>PVKY010002616.1:0-24794 GCA_004027775.1 Bradypus variegatus | reverse complement strand
CGGGGTGGACTAACGTTGAACTAAAGAGACGGGGGGAGCCCGCGGTGGAGCTGTGGTTGGGGGATGTGGGTTTTGTGGCTGAACTCGATGTTGGGTTAGGAAACCAGGATCAGACCTGATAGCCGGGTGGAGTTTACAGGCCCCGAGCAAGTTTGGGGCCGAGTGGTTGAGGGGCTGAGAGAGACCAAGGACGGTGTGAGGTTGGGGGTGGTCTCCGGGGCTGGAGGATGGAGGCCAGGCCCCTCGCGAACGCTCGTGATTGGACGTTCCCTTATGTCCCGCCTCCCAGGCCCCCCCTCTCCCCTAGGCCCCGCCCACACCGCCGGGAGCGCGCTTGGGGTGCGGGGAGGGGGACGAGGCTGGGGAGAGGGGGAGGGGAGCTGCTCGTGCACGCGCCCAATTCGCTGCGGGTGCGCGAGCCGCGCGCTCCCGCCGCCCGCGTCGCCATCTTTTCCCCCTCCGTCTGTCTGTCTGCCGGTGGCTTTGTCCATCTGCAGCGCCGCCCCTTGGTTCCCCGCCAGCGGCTCGCCTCAGAGCCGCCCTCCTCCCGCCGGGGCCCAGTCCTGAGAGGGCCGGTCTGGCCGGGCCAGAGCTGTGGCCCGGGGCCCATTGTCCCGCGGTCCGTCTGTCCGGAGGCGGGGCCCAGGGACCCCCAAGCGCAGCTGAGCGCCGACACGCCGGGTAAAAAGACCCCTGACTCCTTCCCTCCAGGGCCAGGCTGAGGATGCAGGGGATCCTCGTCCCCCTCTTCATCGCCGGCTGTCGGTCCTTTTGTCTGTCTGTGTCTGGGAAGGGAGGGAGGGGCCGGCTCTGGCCTGAGGGGCAGGCGCAGCCAAGGTTCCCCTCCCCCGGGGTTCCCAAGACGAGGCCGGACTGGGCTGACTCCCACCCGGCTAGTCCTTCAGACCCTCGGGCGGCCTCGGGCGCGGGAGAGGCGTCCGCGCCGTGGCCCTCCCCGCGGGACCCTGCTCTGCCGCGGCCGTGGGCTCCAGCCGGGCTCGGGTCCCGCAGCCCCGGCGTCTGACAGGCTTTGGGTGGAGCTGAGGGAGGAGAGGATGGACGTGGGAGGGTACACCCGGGGGTGTCACCCCCCGCGTCTCGGTCTCGCAGAAGAGCCTCTAAATTTAGATTTCTGAGGAGACTATGTTGTCTGAGGGTTTGCCTGAGCCGCCTCCGAAGACCTCTAGCCCTTGTCTGATAATTCTTGGGAATTTACCTGTACTCATGTTTAAAGAAGCGGGAGGGAACACCTGATCATCCACACACTCCAGACCAGACAGAAGGGGGAACATGGTGAACAGTGAGGCGGCTACGTGACCAGCTTTTTTGTCCTCTCCTTTTTGGCAGATACGAATCACTTGGATTCAGGCGAGTTTACTTTGCGCCGTGGGAACTACACCAGAGCTGGAGGTGGGAGTGCACCCTCTTTTCTTACAGCTTCGATTTCATCCGATTTTTCTTGTTCAAGTCCGCGGTGTTCCCTGGAAGCTGCAACCCTGTCACCTGTAGAGAAGCAGGGACAGTGTTAAGGGGAGTGGAGCGGCGTTGCCCCGCGGAGGACTCTTAACCTTGTCCTAGAGACGGACAAAGCTACCTTCTTTTAAAAATAGAATCCCTAGTAGACCCAAATCTCACTGTTCACCTTTCTTTCCATCTCATTTTTCTAGGATGGTGGTGTTCAGGCCGCTGTCCATTTTATTTCTTGGTTGGATTTCAGATTTGGGCTGTATTAAAAATGAATGAACTACCTTTAGGACAGTGGATTTGATTCACTTTTATTACCTATAAAACAGTTGTCTAACCTGAGATCTTGCTCTGTGAAGAGTCTTTCCAGTGCCATTCATTCCCTCGTTCATTCATTTATTTTCAAGAGTCCATGATCACACAGGTCTTTTAAGTTTTATTTTTTGAAGGAGGGGAGGGTATTTGCATATTTTTCCCTGGATCCCTCAGGTGTGAAGTCCCATTGGGTACCATCTGGGCATTAGTTCCCCATTTGGCCACTAGGAGGATTGTGAGATACTGTTGATGCTGCTGATATAAATTGCAGACACTCATCTCTGTCTTCTGACTTACGTAGCTTCAGTATTAAATTGTTGCTTCACCAAGATGATCTGAATAGAGACTGTCTCAAATGATTTAGCCTTCCTTCAGAAGGGACTTTATTACCTTTATATCACAGTTGCAATTTCTGATCTTGATTGGGAAACAATTAGATTACATTTTTTTTCCTTTATACAATAGATATATCTCTGTGAATTTTGGAAAAAATGATACACAAACTGCATTTCCTTTACCTTGGCATTTTTCGACTCCACAGACATATAGGAAAAGATCCAAAGTGCAATATTCATTCACTGCTTCCATTAATTGAAAATAATTACTTGAGTAGAAATGATATTCACAGAGTAGAGAACATATACCATTAGCACTCAGTAGGCAGCCCTCTAAACATTTAAAATTGATTTTTACTGTTATACATTTAGAGGTTTTTTTTTGTTTTTTGTTTTTTTTAATTAAAGGTCTAAAAAAGAACTGTGTTTGATATGCAGATATGATAGACGACTGCCTGAAAGCTGTTTCCTTTGCCACTTCCTGTGGAGGCCTGTCTTTGCCATTTGCGGCTTCTTTCTTCTTTTGGTAAGGGAAGGCAGGATCTGATTACAGGTCTGAGATCCTTTCTAGCTACATAGAGGAGTTAGTTGGTGTAAAGGAGGTGAGTCTTCACTAACTAGATGCAAAAATAGCTAATAGTAGCCCGTCATAAATCCTCTTAATACAGTGAGTTGCAATTTTATATTTGTTTATTCAGTGTGAATACAGTTTGAGGCAGGAACTGAAAGCAAACTTTAGAAAGTAAATAGATCCATTATCCTGTCTTTGGTAGGAAAAACAATCCATCTCTTGTTAATCTATAAATCTTTTTATTCACTCTGTCTTTCAAAGAAAATTTCATAGCTTCTGCTACTAATTCATTCTAGACTCTAACAATGCTGGTTGCTGGGAAATTCTTTCTTGTAGCTAACCAGGAACCTCCATGCTTAAGAATCTGTCCCCTTCTATATCAGGAGGGCAGGTGCATGTCTGCATACTTCTAGTTTGGAGAACTTTTCTCTTTGTTCTTCCCATCTGTCTTTGCTACATAGAGGCTGCTTTAAAAATAGGCTATAAAGTCATTACTTTTGTTTACTGCTCCAGAGTATAGGAGTACAACCAGGGCACAAGTTGGGACATAGGGTGCTGAATTAATAAAATGGGTGGCATCTGGCTTTTCTGGTGAGAGCCCATCTTCAGCACTGGAAGTCTGGTTTGTTTTAGTGCCCTGTCATCCATTGTGCCCAGAACTGTGCCTCCATTACTACGTAGAGATTGTTTCCTGGGCTGTTTTCATTTATTGATGTCTAAGAGTTTTGAGATGCTTCCTGTCTCAGGGGGATGTGATACCTTTGTCACCTCTAAGCAAGATAACTTTTTGAAAAAGTGGAGGTTCCCATTGGTGCACATTACAGTGCTTGATTTCCAGTGGGCATGTGATATGTGAGCTGCCACCCTCTTTGACTTCCTTTGACTTCCTTTTGCAATTCATGGGGGTTATTCCTTTGAGCCCGCAGTACTTCTAACCCTGGTTGCCTGGGTTTTGCTTCTTTTTCCATTGCATGATCTTGATCATGATCACTGATGACTTAATAGTATTCTAAAATCCACAGATGGATTTAGACTGGAATTCTCTAAATCCTCTGAAAGTGTCCCCTCATTTACTTATATTTCTTGCGACCTGTACATTGTGCCAGAGATTTATTTATTTCTTTCATTCGTTGGTTCAATTTTTTATAACTGGTGAGTTTTATATGCTATTTTTAAAAGTCTTCTTTTAATGTTGTATAATTTCTGGGCAAAATGACATGCGCTAACAGTGATTCTTTTTATTGTAGGTCAACACCTTGCAAGGAAGTAGTAACATATCCAGTTGTGAAACTGGGAAAGGCCAGAGTTTTCAGATTCGGGAAACATGTCCCGTCGGAAACAGACAAATCCAAATAAAGTTCACTGTGAGTATTAGGCTTTGCCGTCTGGAGCCTGGGAATATTGAGGGCTGGAATAAAAGAATTACCTGAATTCAGGATAAGATTCTTACATTAATTTGTGAAGTAGAAGAGGTTAAAGGTGTTGAATGTAATGGTTTTAAAGAATGTCTGATTGCTTGAGGGGTGTTAGAAACCTGCCTCAGGGGTATGTGTACTTGATTCATCCCTAGTGTTCACCTTAACACGTTAACAAACAGGCCTTGTGCCAGTTATTGAGGCTAAAGATGATATAAAATACATGACTATAATGTAGCCTCAGATATGTATCTAAAAATAATACATACAATACAAGGTAGTACATGCTAATTACCAAACAGGGATCTACAGAATGTGCATACTACCAAAGTTGAGGAGGTAGAGAACTGGACCTTAGAAAGGAGATTTAATTTTTTTCTTTCTTTTTTTTTTTTTAAGGAGGGAGATGGAAAATCAAGTAGGGAAAACAGTGTGAGCAAAGATACAGGTGGAAATGCACATGATATATTTAGGGGACTTTGTGTGAAGCAGAAGTTCATTTGTACAAAAGTCATAGGATATGAGGTTGGGTATGTTTGACTCTACATTGTGGAGCCCTGAATGCCAGGCCAAGTTCAAACTTCATTATGTAGATTTTAAAGAGCTCCTGAAGGTTTTCGAGCAGGGAGAGTGGAGTGACATTAAGAATGCAGTGCCTTGGGACTAAAGAGCAGTGTGTGAGATGGATCACATGAGGGAGCAACTGGGCACAGGAAGACCAGGTGTGCACCTTTGCCTTGCATTGTTTCTTAACAGTTTTATATGTGGGTTTTATTTCAGTAATTAGGTTGTAAAATTCTAGAGAGCATTTATATTTCCTTATACATCTCTACTTCCTAGCACAGCACTGCTCATAGAGGGTTAAAAAAATTCCTTATTAAATTAAAATGAATCTATCCATACAGATTTGAGATAATTAACCAGATCTAATTAATCCTATTATCTGGGGAGATATGCATTCTCATCTAACTGTTCATGATAGAGACAAATAGCTCCCTATTATTATGGAGGACAGAAGAGAATTCAGAGGTGTGTCATATGACAGGTTTGTTTTTTTTTATTTTTAAGGAACTAACCCTCATTTGAGAGGATGGAGTAGTCAAAGACTTAAGAGAACTAACATTTATTAAAAATATACAATATGCCAGGCACTTTGTACTTTATCTTACATTATGGGACAATTTCAAGAGCAGGAGAGAACATAGTATGAATACAGGAATTTTGAGGGCTTTGGTATCTTATAGATGAGATTAGGGTAGAAATTGCCATATACAATGAATTCAATTAAGCCCTGGAAAAATTTTTTAAGAGGGAGCAAGTTAGATGTTTCTAGGAGTTCGATGTTTCTATTTCTGGATATATCTGGTATGTGGAAGCCTGCTTGATATAAAGGTGAGTGTTTTAGGAAGGATTTAGAAAGTAAAATTTAGTGGGTCTGGATTTGAGAATCATTAAGGGAGGTAAAATGAAGTATAGCTAGCATCAGTAATCCAACACACGGATTTGGAAGGATTGTCTTCTCCTCACTGATTGAAGATGAATATTGACAAAAGACACAGATGTGACCCAAAAGGCAGGGCAGGAAAGGCACTCCTACTAGAGATGATGGGTTCACAAGTAAGGCACTCACAGGAGTTGGGTGTTCACCTATTAAAAACCCCCTGTGTAAAGAAACTGGTAAGATGTGAAGAAAATGGTGGGGATGATGGCAAGATTATGGTAAGGCTGGGGAGCAAGCATAGCCTTGTGTGTCCAACACATGCATCCACACAGCATATATCCATCAGCTGCATCTCCTCCCACCATAGTCAGTCAAAATCCAGGAAGAACTGGCATTGTAGTTAGAAAACAGATACACAAACCGACCATGGAGAATGGGAGAATACCACGCATCACAGCTACAGAAAAGTAGTTCCCAGATTTGAGCAACTGAACATGGTATTGTAGTAGAGTGGGTGGGACTTTGCAGGCTTTTCCATGGTGACCCTGAGGAGGACCTTGACGCTGAGACTAAGGATAAAAAGGTCTCCTACTCCTACAGAGCAGTCTCCCAGGGAGGGGCTGTTGTCAGGGATGTCTTTGGGCAGGGAACAGTCAAGGCTCCTCAGCTAATGGGCTAAGTTTGACCAAAGGAGAAAAGACACTGAGATCTGCTCGTTTCTGAGGACCTTCTGTTTATTTACTATTTGAGGAATGAAACTGACCCTACACTTTTTTGTTTGTTTGTTTGTTTTTTGTTTTGTTTAAGATCATCTTATCATTGCTCATGGCAATAATAGCAAGTAGAGATGGGTGATTTCAGTCTTCTGACCACCTGAGTCTCCTATCCCCTTGTAGTGAAATGGAACCAGTGAAGTATATTGAGTTTAATGCTGCTTGTCTATTTAAAGAAAATGGAATAGATGCAAGGTCTGAGAGACAGGGAAGTCTGCAGAAGCTTTGCTTAAATGTCAAAGCCAGTCGGCACTTGAGCATAGTAATGGCTAAGCTTCATTAGATCTGCCTTCTGGGAAGAATATTGTATGGCATGAAGTTACAAGCCTGCCTGAAAGAATATATTAAGAATCTCTGCTGTAGCCCTGCAGCATTTGTCATATCCACTTTAGAAGCTGATGGGTAGGCTGCTTGGCATTCACTTGGTTTTCCTCAGGACTGTTTTTTATGTCTAAATTACTGGCATGATTTCTCCTTTCCCCAGAACTAGCCAGACGCACTTGTGTTTTGCCCACTGTACTTCATTAAGAACTTGAATGCAGAGCTTTTGGAATAAAAGCCCAGAAGAATTGTTGTTAGTCACATAGGAACTTCTGATGGGCTGAAATCTCTATTGTACCTTCTCCCTTCCCTCCTTTCCTATCTCATTCCCTTCTGAGTACAAAATTCTGTCAAATCTTTCTAGAGAGGCTGAAAAGACAGTCCCTTCCACACTTTTCAATTGGCATGTTTGAACCAAGAAAACCACTAAGAAGAGGAAAACTTCTTAAAAGACTTCTGCTATCATATTACAAAATGCGTGAGACTGAAAACCTTCAACTAAAAGCTATTCATAGAGAAGGAGAAAAAAAGCCTTTAATCTCCCTTCTCTTCTGAAAAGCGCAACTTGTTTATCTTCATTCAGTTAGCATCATTGTGAGGTAAATGGCTATGTCCCCAACATGTGATAGCACCTTAGGTTACAGAGACTATCAGCTAGAAATGGAATCCTAAGCTCCTCACTCCCGGTGCTAGCCAATTTTTTTTTCTAAATTTGACATCTGCTCTCTTAGAATATGTTTTGGCTGCTTTACTACGAGTTTGGTTGGCTTGAAATGCATTTATTAACTGTACCAAGAAAGGGAATTGTAAAATATTTACTTTTCTAATAACTTTCATCCCAGGCTTCTCCTTCTCATCCATCTTATACACTTGCTAGCAAGGCCTTGTTCTTATCTGGTCTGAAAACCCTTAGTCATGTTAGAGACACACAATATCCTGATTTCATACCAAGAAAAAAAGGAGAGGTAGCACCTTGCTTTTTGCTATGGAGCCTAGATGACTCTTTCTCAACTATTAATAAACAAATATCCTTATTAAATAAGATGGTTGACCTACATTAATATCTAGAGATCAGAATCTACTCCAACAGTCTCAAGATAAAAGGAAATAGTATTTTATATTATAAAAAACAGGGAATTTTTGTATCACTTTTTAATTACTACTATCTCTGTGGGTCACATTATACTTGAGTTAGAATGACATACCTTCAGCACTTCTCACTACCTTTTTATGAAAGGATAATTCCAGGCAGTCAGATTTGAGGATTACAGAAATAGTGGTGCCTAGAAGATCATCCACATATATTCTCTTATGAGGTCTGCTAAAATCACTTCTTTTTTTGTGTGAGGTTTCTATATTTTGCTTTATGGTACTGTCTTAAAATTGTAATAGCCCTGAGGAATAAAGTTTACCTTAGCCTTTTTCCCAAGCCAGGAATAGAATATAAGAGCACAGATTTTCTTTCCAAAACACCAAAGAGGAATGACCGAATTAATTTATACCAACTATCTTAGGTGAGATTGCCAACCAGAGACCTACATAGGATGTCATATTGAACAGACTCCTCTCTGCTCTGTGAAAGCCTGTATATTTAGACAACATCAGTAGATAAAAATAAATTTTGAGCTCAAGTGGATGGGGACTAAACCAAATTACTGACTGATCTTGAAAGGTACATATCCTTTTAGATGCCCTTCTACTAACCCAGGGATGGTTCCCTATTAACAAAGGAAAAAAAATTAATTCTGTATTCTTAGTATGTTATAAACCTTGCTGGAAACGATCCACAGATTTCTGGCTGGTTTCTTTAGAGACCAGAAAAGCCACTGATGAAAAAGTTCTGCAGCTTGATAATTATATGCTAGTACATAACTTGTTCCTTAGTGCCACGTCTGCCCATGGCCAGCAGGCCCAAAATCATGCACATAGCCAGAAGAATTCAGTAACTAGCAATGGTCTTGTGGTTGCAATAGAACCAATATAAAGAAATTAAATATTTTACTTTTGCAAAGAGGGAAAAGGAAGTACTGTAATACAGAATTCATTTTTTGCTTTTCCTAGCAGTAATTTATATCCAGTGTCCCATCCTGGATATTTTGAAGATGAATTTAAATCAGCTCATTTTTCCTTTACTTGAGGGCTGTGTAGCTAGGAGCACACTGTAACTACCCTCCACTCCCACTCAGAATACCAGTCATAGCAGCCTTGATATTTACTCTGATGTGGGCATGGTAATTCATCACGTGGTATCAGAACCATCTTTTTTTTTTTCCTGGTCATGTACTGGTCCTGAGAACATTATTGTGATATTTGAACTATGTGCATTAGTTTCTCAGGGTAGAGGTAACACTAACATTAGAAAGAGCCATTCTCATGCAGAGACAAGTGTTTGTTTTTAGTGGAACCACTCTGATAAACCTTCTGCTTACAACTTTATTACAGAAAATTAAAAATGACATGAGTTGGGCAGACCTGGGTTTGAATCCCTGGTTCTACCATAGACCTTAGTTTTCTCTTCAGTAAAATAGGGGTAGTAATACCTACACACAGGGTTTTCAGAGAATGGAGTGAGGTAACTAATACAAAGGTTGGAACTGGCAAGGACCAATTAGTAATTATTAATAGTGTTCAATACTTGCTGAGTGAACGACTAAGTGAATCACATGGAGCCTATTTCACATCAATTTTTCATTGCCCAAGGACTAGTAGGGCAGGCCGATTCACAGGTCCGTTCCTCCTACATCACTGGGTCCTGCCTCAGAACCTGAGCCTGTTTATTTCCTTTCTCTCTTCAGGAAAAGGGCCTGGTCTCTTCTCAGACGTTTTACTAGGGCTTTTTATTATTTCATCTCGCTGGATGGGCATAGGGGCTGTAGTTTTTACTTTGACTGAGATAATGGAAACCTAGAGAAACCCAATTTGCTTTTCAACTTATGCCTGGCCTCAGGGAAATAAAAGAGCACTTAAATGTTAAGTCTTCAATAACCACATAGTTCCCAGGTTGGGTTCCACCCAGAAATAAATGCATAATCACGGATGGGTCTAGGGCTTTTGGATCAAGAAAAGACCACATTGGATCATGGAGACTAGATGAAATATTATTTGTTTCAAATTAGCTGGTGTGTTTCAGGGAGGCTGTTCCTCAGCAGAAATGAGTTCATGTATTATCTGTTCTCCTTTTAGTTGATTATTCACCCAGTTGGTGATTTGCTCATGGCTAATTCTGGTAGATATTAGAAAGAAGAGTCAAGGAAGAACTTCTAGAGCCTGTCTTAGAAAGACAGTGACTGAAAGATTTGATTAGAATTAGAGAGATTGTTATGTAGTAGGATTATTGAAGTACTTGTTTGTAGTCAGAGATAGACGCTGAGTCAGGACCATAATGCTGGTACATCAAAATATAGAGATGTTTACCAAATCTGTTGCCATAGCCTTCATCCCATCACTTTGATTTTTGTTGTTGTTGGGTTTTGTTTTTTTTTTGTATCTTTCTCCCCAATCTTGATGGGAGGTTCTAAATGGAATTGCGATTCTGCAGTTAAACTTACAAAGTAGCAGTTGATCACCTTTTGAAAGGAGTCAAGACTAGGAGGATTTAAGAGAAGCAAGTGTTGCTATCTAGAGCATTTGGCCTACTGCCCAAGAAGAGTAGCTATGCCCAGAAACTGTTGGAGGCAGCAAGCTGACTTGGAAATGAATGACCCTACCACAGGATTTCTGCCTGTCTCCTACCTTTGAATGGTCTGACCTTCCAACCAGCTTGCCTGGGGATATGCTGCCCAGTTGGTGGCCTGACTATTTTTCCTTGTCACCACCAGGGGATCAAGTATTTGCTGGGCTAGAAGAGCAAGCCCGCCAGGCGATGATGAAAACTGATTTTCCTGGAGACCTTGGCAGTCAGCGACAAGCTATCCAAGAACTAAGAGATCAGGACTCCAGTAGCAGTGAGTTCTGCACCTTCTGGTAATGACTCAGGGCAATGGGAGAAGAATTATCAGAGTGTGTGTGCTCTGGGGATTGTGCATGGGGGTTGGGAGGAAGTCATAAAAAAGGAGCTGTGTGGACTCTCACTATCCTCAGAGGTGTTCTAAGGTCTACGGTTATGTGCTTACCCAGAGAGAGGACAGGTTTGTCATTATGTCTTTTTTTTTTTAACTTTTTATTTTGAAATACTTTCAAACTCACAGGACAATTGCAAAAATAATACAAACCCTTTACAGAGAATGCAACATACTTCTCTCCCCCCAGATACTCAGATCCACGAATTTTAACATTTTGCCACATTTGTCATATCATTTCATCAGTCTAGCAATCCTTCTATCTAGCTATCCGTCTATTTATTAACCCATGTTTTGAACACTTGAGGGTAAGTTCTCTACATCATGCTCCTTGAACACTTAATACTGCCATGTACATTTCCTAAGAACAAGGATATTCCCTTATGCATTCACCTTAAGTGCAGTTATCGAGGTCAAAAAATTTAACGTTGGTATAGAACTTACAGTCTATATTCCAGTTTTTTCATTTGTCCCAATAATGTCCTTTTGAGCCTTCTCTCCTCCCATGTTAGATCCTGTCCAGGATCACATATTGCCTTTAGCTGTCATTGTCTCTTTAGTTGCTCTATTTTAATTTTTTTATTGTGGGAACCACTGTGTCTTTTTAACTCACAGATGACAGTAGTTGGCACAGGGCCATACACAATAGGTTTGTGATAGTTGTGATGGGGTGTGGAGTAATTAGTGCTCAAACAGCCCCTGGATTAGGTCAAATAAAAAGAAAAAAATTACAGTCTCCTTGGATCTGTTTATATGTAATAATAAAATGTAAGGGTGGCAATACTGAAATTTTTGCTCAAGGGCCCAGTTTTAATGTCATATAAGAAGATTTACTTTGAGATTATGCTGCATATAAAATGCCAAAGTCAAGGGCTTTCCACACCAAAGTCTTAGGTAGATGCATGTGGTTAAGAAAAGGAAAAGACAGTTGCTGATTACAAGTTGAATCTCATGGATTGTCTGTTCCGTGACCTGCCTAAACAAATATATTTTTAGATGTATTTCCTAAGATGTTTTCCACATTTTACTAGTCTTATCCATTTGATATGGTTGTTATTAGTGTCAATTTAAGTGTGACATTTCTGATTTTTGTCTCCATATTTGGGGCTGGGAGAGAGTGAAGAGGGAAAGAGTTCTGTACCCTTCTAGAAACTACAGTTTCCACCCAAACTAATAATTTAGCAAGAAAAAATAATTTAGCAACAAAGGACTAACTACTCAGGTACCGAAAAATAAGCCTAAATATTTTTAGAAAACGTGGGATCCAGTCACCAGTTTCTTGAGTAACAAGTGACAATGACATCTATAAGACTAATAAGTGTCCATTCTGGAAAAGATGCAGCACCCCTCTAGACAACACCTAGTTTCAAAAATTTATCTAGAAGAGATATTTGGATTTTTGATAAATTACAAAAATGTGTTTGATACAGTATTCTCTTAGATTAAGCTTAATAGTATTCCAAATAAGAAGCTGGTTAGAAAATATGATACAATTTAGTCTGTGCCAGGTTCATTATTGAGATATTTCAAACTAAAGGAAGCTTCTGGGCAGGAAATAAAGCATACATAACATAGATCTTTCCAGGGCCCAAATCCAGTCCACCAACCAACTGGAGTGTCTAATAGAGACATATCTAGCTACTAGCATATGATTTGGTTAGAATTTCTCAGGAAGAAAGGGAATGTATCCAGTTTTGCCAATACTGGTAGATTTGGAAATTATGCAAAGAATGGTAGAGAGAATACAAGAAGCACTGGTAGGTACGCAAGTTGAGTCTCACCACTGATGCAGAGAGCCTGGTGAAACTCCACCCTGCATTTCTCTCTTGCTCACAGTCAGGCCCAGGAGTCCAGGATCTAGGTGGGGTTGGTGAAGGGCTAGAGTCTGACAGCTTTCTTAGGCTTGGCTTCCTTTTGTCATCTTCAGGGTACTAGCCCTTATCTTTTCCTTTCAGATAGAATGCCCTTTATTGACTTTTTTTTTAATCAATTTATTTTCTGTTATGTAAATAATAGGGGAAAAGATCAACGCACACAAACCTTTTCCCCTGGCCACAGACACACTTCCCTACAGCCACATCCTATCCCCAAACTAAGACAAACTCAGTCTTACTTTAATAACAAGAACTTAAATTTCATCCTAAAATAAGGAATGATCTGTTCCTTCTACTTAATGCATTCAATTATCCATCAGATCATCCAAAGAACCAGCAAAAACAATGGACTTACTTAGCCTAGAATGCTGTATTACTAGCAGAGAAAAACACAATGAGTCAAAATACCACTACAAACTGCCTGAGGTTGGTTGCTGTGCTAATTTTTCCACTATACCGAACAGCCGTTTCCTTATAAAGTGACGTCATTTTAAACTAATTTATGAATGCCTCCCCTATTAATAAGAAGAAAGAAAAACTTGCTGGTGTTTTCTGTAAGTGTGCCTTTGGGTTTGTTGGGAGAGAATAGAATACTAGGGCTCAGAATGGAATAGTGTATGTGACACTATGGAGAAACTGTGCAGGGGATTTATGGTTTAAAGTAAGTAATAAAATCAATAAGAAGTGCTGGTAAATCAGAGGTGGTGTGTTGTGGGAATGAGACTGGTGTGAGGTGCGTGAGGAGGTGTGATTTGAAGTGTGAGGTATTTGGGAACCATGTGTGAGAAGGATTATTTTTATGATAATGTACAGGGCCCAATAACTATTTTCCAATGCAATTTTACTTCAGATTTTCTCTTTAGTGTATACATGGCATTATAAACAACAGCTATAGCTGGCTTCCACTTAACATGATTTGTACCCATCTAAGCACTAGATTTTGGCAGATCTGAAAATGTTTTCCATTATTGCAGTAAACTCTAATGTGGAAAACAGCTCAGGATTTATCCATGAAAAAATCAGAGCAAGTGACCAGTTTGTGTGTTCCAGGTGACAGTGAGGGTGATGAAGAGGAGACCACACAAGATGAAGTCTCTTCCCACACATCAGAGGAAGATGGAGGAATGCTTAAAGTGGAAAAAGAGTTAGAAAATGCACAGCAGCCTGTTGGTGGGAACGAAGTGGTCGAGCATGAGGCAAGTGACAAATGGCTTCTGAGTCCAGGAACCCCTCCTTCCTTCCACTCTGCCCTGATGCTTCTCATTCATATATCATAGTTGTGCCTTTGCCAGTCTCCTGGGCCTTCATATGAAACCTGTCTCCCTTCACAGCACCAGTTACCCAAACCTCAGGCACATAATTCTCATCACACCCAGCTTTCCTTTTCCACCCATGTGTCACAACACCCATGTACAGCAGTCCTTCCCAAAGCCCCCACTTCTTTCCAGTCAGGATAGTTTCTTCTTTGCTTATCCACCTTTGCAAAACTATTAGCTTACTTCCCCATATGCTTGCAATTTTAAAACTCAAAGTGTTATCTGAGATACCACCTTCTCATTGTTTCCTGAGGATTCCTGCAATAAGCATGGCGAGAGGAAAGCTAGGCCTCTTTCTGCAGAGTTTAACTCAGGGGGCAAAAATAGATAGGCTCTCCCTGAGGCAATCCTAGGTCCTCATGGCAGGAAGCCTTGAAGAAAATGAAGTTGGGAGCAAATTTAATTCCCTTTCCCCTATTTTTCCATTAGCCCACAGTGGGAACCTAAGAATAAGATGTGATATCAGGTTATGTTCAGAGGATGTAGGGGCAGGGAAAAGACTGGTAAATAGTCTTAATGAACTGCGTATTTGCTGAATTGCAGGTCACGGAGAATTTGAGTTCTGACCCCTTGCTTGAAATCTGCCAGTGTCCCCTCTGCCAGCTAGACTGTGGGAGTCGGGAGCAGCTGATTGCTCACGTGTACCAGGTATGGTGTAGGGTGCCGTGTGATCTGGACCGCTGAGCGCCAGCAGCTTCTTTGTAGCCCAGGCTTGCCTTGGCCTTTGCCTCTGGCTCCCAAAAGAACCTTGGGTGCTGTTTTCATTAAGACTCCGCTCCAGTTCTCAGAACTTTTTAGAGAATAAGTGCGATATGTTGGATAAATACATTCTGGGTTCCCAGAGATTGTTCATTATTTTCTGATTATTTAATTTATATTTTAAACAGTGAAATAGAAACTAATATCTGCTAATAACAAGGACTTTGTGTGAAAGAAGAAAAAATTAGCTAACATAAGTGTTTCCGAAATATTGGTGGAAGTTGGCATAAGTGAGAGGATCAGAGTAAGACAGACTTTTGTGTTCTTTTTACTCTGATCCAATCACAGAGCCATTTGTACCTTGTGATCTGTATTGAAAAGGCATCAGCACTACTTGGTAGCCTGGATTTTACTGTAAAGATAGCTGGTTGACAATGAGAAGTATTTCTTCAGGATTCTGCTTTAAAAAGATTGACAGAAAGGCAGGACACAAATTTCTGTTGGGTACTAGTGTTCCCAGCCAGCTTCTAGTTGGCCTTCATTGCTCCATTAACATGTGCTTGCCCCCGCACAATGTGAGTCATGTAGACAGAGCGAAATTGTCCCAGGCTTGAATTCTTCTCAGGCTCCGAAGAGGACCCTGGTTCTGGAGCCTCAGTGTTTGCTCCTCAAGCCAGCCATGCTCCCAGAATGTAGTCGGAACCCAAGCTAATGAAATCTGAGCAATTGTCTGAATGGCTCACTGACACAAGTGACTCGTACTTCTCCAGGTGCTAAGCAGAGAGAATACTTGCAAGTTCCTTGTTCTGAGACAAAGGAAAGGGGATATTTCCCAGAAAGTAGTTTATAAGTGGGTATTGATTGTACTGGAGGTGGCATGAGATTGACAGATTAAAGTCAAGGCTCTGTTTTACAGCACACTGCAGCAGTGGTGAGCGCCAAGAGCTACATGTGTCCTGTCTGTGGCCGGGCCCTTAGCTCCCCAGGGTCACTGGGTCGCCACCTCCTAATCCATTCTGAGGACCAGAGGTCTAACTGTGCTGTGTGTGGAGCCCGTTTCACCAGCCATGCCACTTTTAACAGGTTAGCCGGGCACCTAACTCTCTAGTGCTGGGAGCAATTATTGGGTGTGGGTTCTGCTTTCCCAAGTCAAAGTGGAGACTAAAGAAAAGTAACATAAAGGCAACTGACTCATGACTCTCTAGAGATACAAGGAAAGAGGCTGGTAAATACACCCATCCCATGAGATATCCCCTAAGGGGAATAAATTCCCATTTCATTCCCCTATCAGAATAACATTTTCAATTAGAAAGAAATGTGGAGAAGTCCAAGAATGTTCATGATAAAGGATGTGGAAAGAAATTATAGGGCGCTGACAAGACCCTAGCGTGAGGACACAGTCTACAGCATGTCCTAGGAAGATTGGAACTACGTGAACATTGTGTACCAGTCCCATCTGAGTGGTAGACAACATGGAGTCTGCTTTACATCGCAGGCAGTGCCCGGGGAGGAGGAGGCTTGGTCAGTGGACCATACCTTCCTGAAGGAAGCCTCCATCTCAGGGACCCTGCATTCCCACAGGAGGTCTGCCCCTGCACAGCTCTCACCAAACACCATCATTCTGACTTGAAGAGAACTTAATATTGTGAGGGTTTGTCTGATTTCTGGTGGGCTGCTGTGGCAGCTGGCTCAGTCTCCAACTCCAGGTGAGCTTTATGGAACTGGTAGACAGACACCCTCACCCAAAGAGAAGGGATGGAGAGATAGGGTCACACAAGCACTCAAACTGACCTCTAGTGGTAAACTTGGAGCAAATGGCCTGTTAGGAACAATAAGACAGGGCTGGCTTTGCTGAGCTTTGCTAGAAGGAAACAACTAATCCTCCAAAATTTTTGCTTTCCAGTGAGAAACTTCCTGAAGTACTTAATATGGAATCCCTACCCCCAGCCCACAATGAGGGCCCCTCTAGCGCTGAGGGGAAGGACATTGCCTTTAATCCTCCAGTGTACCCTGCCGGAATTCTGCTAGTGTGCAACAACTGTGCTGCCTACCGTAAGCTTCTGGAAGCCCAGACCCCCAGTGTACGCAAGTGGGCCCTACGTCGACAGAACGAGCCTTTGGAAGTACGGCTGCAGCGGCTGGAACGAGAGCGCACAGCCAAGAAGAGCCGGCGGGACAATGAGACCCCCGAGGAGCGGGAGGTGAGGCGCATGAGGGACCGCGAAGCCAAGCGCCTGCAGCGCATGCAGGAGACAGATGAGCAGCGGGCACGGAGGCTGCAGCGGGATCGGGAAGCCATGAGGCTGAAGCGGGCCAATGAAACCCCAGAGAAACGGCAGGCCCGGCTCATTCGGGAGCGGGAGGCCAAGCGGCTCAAGAGGCGGCTAGAGAAAATGGACATGATGTTGCGAGCTCAGTTTGGCCAGGACCCTTCTGCCATGGCAGCCTTAGCAGCTGAGATGAACTTTTTCCAGCTGCCTGTGAGTGGAGTGGAGTTGGACAGCCAGCTCCTGGGCAAGATGGCCTTTGAAGAGCAGAACAGCAGCTCCCTGCATTGAACCACACCCTCCTGTCTGCTTACCCACCCACTCACCCACCCAGGCCCCCAGGGACCAGTGCTGCAGCCACCCAAAAGGCCCTGTCCTTACTGCCTGAGGCAGACCTGGGTTTGTTGCAGGTGGACCTGTGCACCCCTTGCATGTGGGAGCAAGATGATGGGGTCAGAAGGGAGCTGGCTCAAGGTGGCTCTGGAAAAGGGAGCAGGTACTCCAGTGAGCTGGACTTCTCAGCCCACTGCTGCAGGGAATGCTTACGGCACTGTGGAGCCCTGGCATGGCCGTGAAGTTGTGAGGGCAAATAAATTAATTTTATCTTCACTGGACCTTTCCTGCTTTTCTCTCGGTTTCATTCCAGCAAATGAAATGATCTCAGCAAGAGCAAGGTGGAAGTTTTTAGAATTCTGGTTGCTTTTCCTTTTCTGAGGGAGGATATTCCTCAACTTGGGCTGTCCAAGTGGAGATCCCTTATTTGGGCCTTTACAAGTTGACAAATTATTATGACATTCAAGAACTGAAGCTGACTTTGTGAGGGTTCATTCCTACAACTATAACAAAGGTATCTACTGTCCCAAGGGCTATGTAAACCGAGTTTAGCTTTTCAAAACT
The DNA here is from genome assembly GCA_004027775.1 of Bradypus variegatus. NCBI lineage: Eukaryota > Metazoa > Chordata > Mammalia > Pilosa > Bradypodidae > Bradypus > Bradypus variegatus. The sequence continues at coordinate 7,048 of PVKY010002616.1, read as the reverse complement.
CAGAAGTAGTCTTCTTTCTCATAAGTGGTATTTTCTAATAAAGAATATGTAGTACTTAGATCAGGTGCTTGCACTTTTCCCTGCAGAATTCAGTTTGTCCAACATTTAAAATTTTATCCCAGACAGCAGTCAGCTACACCCAGGAATATGTTCATAGAAGTGGCTGCAATCTCAAGGTCTACAGCACTTGAGAGAAGAGGTAATCTATTTATTCCCCAGAGCCAGGGTAGGATAATAAAACCCATGGAGGAAAATCCAAAGTTAAGGTGATGTGAGAACTCAAGTCAATTAGTGGTTTGGGCTAGAGCAAAATGACTACTTTAGCAGTTTGCATGGCTACCAGATAATCTCTGGGGGAGATGTGCTGAGGTCATTTCTAAAAAGTTTCTGTGATGGTACAGAACAAGCACAGAACTTTCCTTAGCCTGCACCAAAAGTTGTGTACAGTTTAGATAATCATAGCTCTGGAGGTCCAGAAGGAAGTGCCCTAGTTAAATGGTAGCCAGAAAAATAACTATGCCAGAAAGGTGGACCTCTTCCAATATAACGAGGAAACTTGGACTCCTCTCTGGCCTCCACAGGTTCAAAGGGTTAGTTCCTACCAGGCTACCTGAAATATTTCTATTCTAAACAATACAAAGTTTTTAATAAGCTAACTAGAAAATACTGGACCTGTAAAAAACTATTTAATTGAGCCAAATGCCTCTCACAGAGCTCCTGTTGAAGCCCTACTCAGGATACTTCAAGATAAAGTGCTTACTATGTGCTTGAGTTTACTCTGAGCACTTTACATGGATTATCTTGTTTAATTTTCACAATAAACTCTAGGAGTTAACACCAGCTCAGAAGCCAGATGCTTGGGTTCTTCCCTGCCATTTACTAGCTCTAACTTTGGGCAAGATACTTAACCACTGTGTCTTGGTTTCATTTACAAAATGTTAAGTAATACCAGGAACAAATGAATTAATACATAAAAAGCATGTAAGGACAGTTTCTGACACAGTAAGTACTCAATAAATGTATGAATCATTATCATATAGCTAAGTTTCACCACTTACTAGTGGCAAGAATTTTAAGTTAAAAGCAGTACCTATGATTGGAGCTGAGTTACTTCAGCATTTCTGGCAGTATTCCCCAGCAAAAAATTGAGGGAAAGGCCAGCAGTAAGGGTGCTCACAAGTCCTCGTGACTGACCTTCCTGGGTGGACTTCTGGTTCTCTGAAATACAGACCAACAGACTGCGCAGACCATGCTGAAGATCCATCTCATGCACTCTGCTTGGGATCAAGATTCCAACGTGCCACACCCGGATGGGCACCAGAAGCTTTATATTAACTGTGTTCCCATGAAGAGTATCTACCCCCCACTCAATGGCCACCTCCTAAGGCTAGAACAGGAAGAAGGCGCAAACACCAAAAGGAAAAGCTAGTAGTTTATATAGATAGATATATAGATATTGATATATATTGTGTTTACATAGTTCACAAGTTAAATGCAGGTATCCATAAGAAGAGCATTAACAATAAAAATACAATCTGTGTGTAGCCAAGTACAGAGACTTAAAATGGTAAAACAGCAAAAAGGATCTCACAAAAGTACAAATATACAGTACAAATTGATTTATTTAAAACAGTTACAAAAAAGCACAACAAAATAGAGATTATCCTTAGAATTATTAATGCTTTTTGTTAAAGATCAGGTAGGATTAGAGGGTAAGAAATGGTATTGGGTGGGGGGAGCACCTGACTAGTTCTAAGGCTTTAGATACAATGCAGTTGATTACATATTAATTCAGCCATTACATACTGGGGATAGTAGTTGGGGGATCAGTAATTTATCTACAGGGAACTCCTACACAAATCAGATCCATCCAGACCACCCCAGTGCCGTCTTCTACTCTGGACCCTAAAGCCAACTGGATAACAAGATTCCCATCCTTCCTTCTCCACCCCATTCCCTATCCATATATTCTCCCCTCTCCTAAGGTGCTGTGCAAGCTGAGAGCAGTCGGCTCTCTGCAGCTGGAACACACACTATTTTGGCTGCGGGGATCCTGTGTGTCTTTTCTAAAGTGGTAGGGGACAGTCTTATTGTAATACTTCAAGTTTGCCATGAGAACAGTCAGTCTCTTCCCCAACACAATCTCGATTCTCTTGAATGCAATACGAGTTATCAAGCAAGCGAGGGATCAACCCTGCCTTCAGCAATACCAACAATGCATTAATCACTCACAGCTCACAGCTCCATGCAACTCCCTGTTCAGGGGGTGGGTGTGAAACCGCTGTGTCACCAGCTCTCTCTCTCTGAAGAACCTCAGTCCCCATGACAATCATAAAGACAGAAACAAATGCTTGTGAGCTCAACAACAGGTAAAGGCACATGGGCTGCTGCCACACACTGCAGACAGGAACCCAACTTGAGGCCATCTTCACTGCTGGGCATTTGCAGTGGAATGGCTTTGGGATCACACAGACTTTGAGTTTGCAATCCACTGGAGGAGGATCTAGGCTTAACAAGAGAACTAATAAAGAAAACTTTAGTGTGAAAAGTGCATTTATTACTACTGTTCCTCCTGACAAGGCTCAGCAGGGCAATCGGCACCACCTCTCCTCCTTCTGCCCCAGGCACTGTGCATAGTCTGCGAGTAAGGAGAGAGTCCAGTCGACTCGAGGGCCAGTGTCACCTTGGGCCCAGGCCAGCTCTCTGGTCCAAAGATGGATCCTAGAGTTGAAAGGGCAACTGACAGCTGCAAAGACCTAGATGCTCATTTTATTATTGCATAATGTGGGAGACCTTCTGTACCCCAGGGAAGCTGGGGTAGAAAGGGGGAGTGAAGGCTTCCCAACAAAGGGCTAATAGGCTCCTGATCAACATCCAACCTAGTATGGTTCAGCTCTTCAACTGTAGTGTACACTTTTTACATCTGGAAAGTACTGTAGCTTCAGTGCAATTTAGTATGCTTGGCCCCAGGAAGGCAAGAAGTCTCCCTAAAACATGTTTCTGCCTTATTTACTTTGTTTATGACTGTGACCTAATCTCCTATGGCCAATTCAGTTAAAGTTTCTTTACTCCAATGGACCCAGGCCTTTTCTCAGTCAACCCATGTCTAACCTTCATCTACAGTGTGATTACTCAATTTTTTTCAATACACATGCTCCTTCCACGTTTAAATCATGCCACCACTTGTGCTTCCCCTGAATATGCTATGATGTCCATTGGTAAACATAAAACTAAACACTTGAGGGGATATTCCAGCCAAACTTCAAACCCTCTCCCAACCCCAGAAACCACATAACTGGAGTTGGATGAACCTCTCTGTGATGCTGGCATAGGCCCTACGCTGGTTCCCCCTCATTTATTTTTTAAAACAGGATACAAGATATCACAAAGGAAAGAAGTTAATACAACAGAAAGCACCCACAAGAGAACCTGCTTGTTTCTCCCCAAGACAATCAGAGATGAGATATTTGGAGCTGAAGGGCTCCTCACAAGCACTGAAGCCATATCCCTTTGGATTCACGAGCCCACCAGCAGCATTTCATGCTATCCCTATTCAACGTGCACAGGTAAGAATGGACAGGATACCTGGATTTAATGTATATCACCAAAGACATGGAAGAACAGGGAGCTATACAGGGCAGCAGACAAGACAGTGAGCAGACAGCAGCAGTGGCAAAGCAGCACAAGACCAAAATCCTTGGTGTTATGACCAACTGGGACCAAGAATGCAGAAGGGTCATTCCAGATCTGCTGGAGTCCCTCCTCTCAGGGAAGGGTGTTTAGCTCAGAACTCTGACCCCTCTTCCCTCCCATCCCTTCTTCTTCATGTACATTAACCTTGATAGGAACAGTTATCCAAAACTTAAGATGTATTCCGCCCTTCTTTACTCTTTCTCCCAAATTGGTACAAGTGTTTCTTTACAGTGCCAGTTAGCAGCCCCTCCGTTCATCCCTAAGCTTTGGGAATATCCTCCCACCTACAAGGGACTGGCTCTGGTCTCCTCCAACTGCCTGTACCCAGGAAGCTGACAGCTTCCTACTTAAATGCTCATTCTGTCAAAGTTACTCTTATGCCTCTGGCCAACTTTTCAAATTCCTATAAGGAAGACGGGACACACCACAGGCAACTCATTTTTCATGCCTGGCAGAATAGACTGGACCAGAAGGAAAATGCAAGGGGAATGTCACAGCTCTGACCAAGATTTAGAGCATACAGCTTCTTTTCCATACTTTATGAAAGACACCTCTACAGCTCAGCAAAATCAAGTATTATTACATATGCATGGCACAACAGTAGGGAGTAGCTAGTACTGTTCACCAACAAGAGACAGAAGAGGAACAGCAGCAGAAAGGTCAAGGCCGAACTTGTCAAAGTCCACAAGAATTTCTTTCCAGGATCAAGTGAAAGTTACTAGGCTGGGAGGTCACTTCTAACCCAAGTGGGAGGCTTTCTTATTTAAACCATTTTGCTTGTATCTAATTAGATAGAGGTTTGCTCCCAGTGCTCTTCTAAGGAGAAAACTCAGTTGGTGGTCCTCAGTAGACATTTCTTGAGTGTTTACTGTGTGCATGTCACTCTAGTCAGTTCATGAGACTTCCTGAGGAAGGGTGCATCTGAGAAACCTGTACAAACCATAATCCCAAGGGATGAGGTGCTCATGGAACAGAGAGATGGGGCCTTCACTGGAGACTCTCATCTGTGGGGATTCCCCAAGACTAAAACTCATAGGCTCCCACTGTAGGAAACAAGCCAAAGAAAGCAGCATTCAGAGAGAATGGGGACAGAGAAAGGAAGGGACATGATCCCAAAGCAATACAAGGTTGAGTGTTCACCAGACAAGGTTGGTATTTGGCTCTGATTGAACCGGAAACGTTAAGTACTCCCAAGTCAGGTCAGCAGCATCCTGTGGATTGGACTCCAAAAGATGACTGACCTGATAACTGCTCTCAAGGAATGAAAATTGGAGTGTAGGGCTTGAAACAAACAAGCCAGTTTCAGTCACTCTGTTCCCCCAGGAGAACAACTTTTAGCACCTGAACACTAAGAATGACTCCATTCTCAGAACTCCCTCCCCCCAGGAGGTAGGTAAGATTATTCATCCCCATTTGGCAGCTGGGGAGGAAGTGGAAGTGTGAGAGGTCACGAGACTTTCCTAAAGTCATTGACAGAGCAGAGCTCAAACCCCAGAGGTTTGGGACTTCTGATTACAGGCCACACCTTGGCCAGTCCAAGTACATCTATAAAAGAAACACCAGGATCCACACCCTGGGAGAAGCCTAACCAGAGAGCTGGATGGACAAAACCCTGAGTTGCCTTCGAGTCCAAAGACCCCCAAAAAACAAACAAACAAAAAAATACTCACCCACCTGAAAGCTGGTGAGGGAGCCTAATTCCCAACACACAGTGGAGTCCCACAGTCCGAGCTGATGCTAAAAGTTGTGAAGAAAACATGGGCCTAAGGTACAGTGGGGGTGGGGGTGAGGGGGGCAGATCCAACTAAGATGGAAAATACTATGCACAGGGGGATATTCTACCTCAAATTGAAGTCTAAGGGACCTTAGATATTAAAATGTTATCAAGATTATCCCAGAACCTTAGAGATGGCTGTGGGAGGGAATGGCCTGGAGAAGCCCAAACGCTGGGAGCGGCCATGGAAGGATGGAGGGCACTGCCCCAGTGGTACACGTGCCCTGATCCAGGGCATAGTTCCCTTCTTGCTTCTCCAACAAGATGCTCCACAGCAAAGACGGGGGGACATGATTCTGAATTTTAAAAAATAGAGGATATAGCTGGAAGGGGAAACAGAGAGACCTAATATACACCAAAAACTACAGGTCTTGGTCAGAGTGGACAAAACCAGTTTTGCAGAACGGGAAAGGCAGTGTAGCTCCAAATGAGGCACAGGACAAGACGCCATGCAGAGAGGTTAGGGCAGCAGAAGGGTGGGGGTGGCGCAGGCACTTAGGCACAACCGACAGACAAAGGAGGGGACAGGTGCCTGGAGAAAAGGGCCCACTGTTTCTTTCAAAAGTTACTATTACCCACTAGAGATTCAATGAAATTTCAAAGCGGGTCAGACACATTAAGCAGGAGGTGCCCGGGTAGGTGAGCTACTTTTCCAGAGACCCTGCCTAGAGTCCAGTCAGCCTAGCTGGCAGGTCTTTCTCTCAAAGGCCCCCGACCAGGGCCCCAGCCCAGCAATACTTCATTCTGAGCCCTGGAAGGGCTTCTCTCTCTCCTGGCCCCCACGTTGCTAGAAGCCTTGTGGGAGGAACGGCAAAGAGAGATGGGCAAGGGCTAAAGCAGAGGACCGAGCAGAATCCTGTAGATGAGAGTGCTCCTCACCCACAAACCCAGCAATAGACATTTGTAACAAAATTACCCTTTAAAGTGCACATCTCTCAAAAGAAGGGTTCTGGGTGGGAACCCCCTTATTTCCAACTGTGGGGCCTCCTGCCCTCCCACCACAAAAAAGGAAAAAAAAAAAACACACAAAAACTTCAGACAGTTTAACTGCTACTATAAGCTGTGGATCATCATTTTTGGCTCTTTCTTTGCTCCCTCTCTCTGCCACCTGCTCCCAAAGCTCGGACTTTCCCCTCGGCGGAGCTGGGGATGGGGAGGGAAGAACAGGGAGGCCCGCCCTGATACATGGAATGTTTCTCATCCTGTGCATCCCCTTCCTTCCTTGGCCCAGGCCTGCTGCTCCCTGTCACAGCACCCCATGGGGTTGTCCTGAAAGGATGCCATGGGGTAATGAGAAGAGACCCTGCCTCCACTCCTCCCTCTCCACTATCCCACCACATATCTCACTGCGGAGAGCCATTCCCTGCTTGGTGTGTGCAAATCCTCTGCCTGCTCATGGCGAGCCTCAGCTCTGGGATAAAGCCCCAGGCCTGGTCTGGGAGAGAGGTTCACTTTCCTGCATTGGAACGCCCTTCAATGGACAGCTTCACCTCCTGTGGAATGAAAGAGGGACGAAGCAAGGTGGCCCGGGTCTCCTCCCCTTGTGTGCTATATCTTTGGAAGCTCGGCGCTGGCCAGCAG
>PVKY010002615.1:0-24802 GCA_004027775.1 Bradypus variegatus | reverse complement strand
TCTATAGTTTCTCATATTTAGGTTAAAATTAATGTGGCCTCCACTACTTAAGATGATTTGGCCCCCACTAGCTCTTCAGTTTCTTCTCCAGACATGCTGCTTTTCACCCCCTAAGATCTACATACCCTGAACTTTTTAAAAGTTTGTAAGGATCAGGTTCCTTCTTGTCTCCAGGCCTTTGCACCTGCTGTTTCCCTTGCCTGGACTATCATACCGTTCCAATCCATTCCTTTCTCCCTCAGATTTCAACGAGCCAACTTCTACTCACCCTTCAGGTTGCAGCCTAAATAACACTTGTTGATATCTAGCATAGGGTTAGGTGCCCAAAAATGTAATGCCACATTGCCCTGTGCTTCCCAGTCATTGCATGTATCACACAGTGGCAGGCACATGGTAGGATGCTAAATAAATACTTGGAGAATGAATAAAAGGAACAAATTGAATGGATCCTCTTGGGTTTTCTGGGAGGATTGTCCAAACCATCTTGGAGACTTTCACTCTAAGTTTAGCTGATTCCCTTCCCCACATGAGACTCAGACCTGGCCCATCAGAACATCTCATACCCTGGCCACAGGGCCATAATTCTGGGCTTGGCAGATGACCCAAGTCGAGGCAATCAGCAATAATCAGAGCTGAGATCAGGCCTTCTGTTTGAGGAAGCGGGAAAAATAGTTTTACTTTCCACTGCCCTTAGAGCTGTGAGGATGTAAGAAGCAGATACAGGGGGAAACAGTAAAAAATTGGGTGTCGTGGGGAAGAGAGTGAGGGAAAGACTGGCTCCTCATTACAGTTGTAGCCTGGATTCTCTCTCCATTTTAGAGGACACTGTTCAACTCCAAGCTGATTTCACCTGTTTACTTGTCACCATGCCGAGACTTGTGAGAAGATAGAGTGTAATCGGTTTCATATATAAGAGGCCAGAAAGGCATGTGAAAAGATGTGCTGAAGCTGGAAGGTCTTAATCTGGGGCTGCTTAAGATAAAGCAGTATGTCAGTCCAGTGACTCTCATGCTTCATAAACACTCAGCATGTTGTAGGCTAGTGTTTTTTGCAGGTGCAGTCCACAGACAATCTGTGTCAGAATTACCTCAGGTACTTGTACCGAATCAGAAGCTCCAGGGCCCAGGAATCTGCATTTAAAATTACGTCTGTAGGTGATCTGGATTCACACTGAAGTCTGAGAACTACAGAGTCTTAGGCACTGTGCTGGGTTCCTGGGATCCATCACAGAATAAGGTAGAGAGTCCCTAACTTCCCAATAAGGTGAGATTAGAGCCTAGAAACAGAAGAAGGGGGATCACACAGCTGGCGCGCCTAGCTCAGAGCAGGGGGGTCAGGGAAGTCCTACAGGAGGGGCAACAGAGCAGAAACCTGGAGAAAGGATCTGCAGCTCTGGAGAGAAATCTGTATTGCAGGCAGAAATGGGAGTCGTCTCACGGAGACTAAGTGCGGCCGTGGCCGAAATGGCCTGTAGGAGAGTTTAGAGAGAGAAGCAAGCCAAGGTCCCAATTGTGAGACCCCAAATCATCCCAAGCCTCGTTCCCCGAGATATCCACTGTCTTCGCATTCGCCAGCCCTTTCGCCCATCCCTGAGGCCTGAGAGACACCCCTCTTGGCGCTAAGCCGGCGCCCAGGACCGCGGAACCCTGTGCCTCAGAACAGCCAACCAACTCACTGCCTCCGGCGAGCCAAGAGCAACACGGCTCTGCGGGTGACGCGCCACCCGCCGCCAGGAGGCTGCGCGGGAAGTGCCGCCCTACGTGATGACGCCAACGCGCTCCGCGCGCCGGGGGAGGAGTGGGAGCCGCGAGCCGGGAGGCGCTGAGGTCTCCGGTACCCCCTGCAGGGCGGGGGAGTGAAGGGGCGGGGTCGGAGGCCCCCCAGAGTTGGGGGTCGCAGTCAGGACCGGGAGCGGGAGCCCGAGAGGCGATCTGTACCCGCTTCCTCTCCAAGCAGGACTCCGGCCGCCCACCTGGCAATGGAGTTTCCGGACCTCGGGGCTCACTGTTCGGAGCTGAGCTGTCAGCGCTTGGGTGAGGGGCGGAGCACGTGGGGGGCGGGGCCGAGCGGTGGGGCGAAGGGTGGGCGCTGGGGCTGGAAAAGCCTGAGAAGGGCGGGCTCGGAGTTGGAGGTGGTGCCTAAGGAGGCGGTGTTTAAGGGGGCGTGGCCATGGAGGTAGTGGAACCCGGGAAGGGGTGCGGTTTGTTGTGAACAGGGTGGGGTTACAGGGAAGGGGCTTCCCTTTCTCTGAGCGGAAGGCTTGAGTGAGGGGATAGGACGACGAGGTAACCCGCCTCAATCCCTGCAGATTTTCTGCCGCTCAAGTGCGACGCCTGCTCCGGCATCTTCTGCGCAGACCATGTGGCCTACGCCCAGCATCACTGTGGATCTGCTTACCAAAAGGTGAGGGGGCACTGCGTGGGGGTGAAAGGGAGGGTGGTGGAGGGTGTATGCAGGCCAGAACCCCTCTGCCTCCCGTTTGCTCTCCTTTACTGTCTTTCTGAGGCTGGGCCCTGGGGAATGGGCATATCCAGGACTGGGCGGTTCTTTCTGGACCAGGGGTTTGGATTGGGCAGGAAGCCGGCCCCGGGCTTACCCCCTTCCTGCGCCTCGCCCATAGGACATTCAGGTACCCGTATGCCCACTCTGTAATGTACCCGTGCCTGTGGCCAGAGGGGAGCCCCCTGACCGCGCTGTGGGGGAGCACATTGACAGAGACTGTCGCTCTGATCCAGCGCAGCAAAAACGCAAGGTAAGCATGGGAGGTAGTGGCCCCGACTGAACAAGACTATGGGTGCCTGGACATCTGAACAGCTAACTGCTTTTTGGGGGATGGAGAAGGGGTCTGACCTCAGCAGAGACGAACTTTCCCACTCCACCTCAGATCTTCACCAATAAGTGTGAACGCTCTGGCTGCCGGCAGCGAGAAATGATGAAACTGACCTGTGAACGCTGTGGCCGAAACTTCTGCATCAAGCACCGTCACCCACTGGACCATGGTTGCTCTGGGGCAGAGCACCCTACCAGCCGGGCAGGGTAACCGAAACCAGGTCCTCCACTTGTCTTTCCCACCCTTCTGGAACTGACTCAGCCCCGATCATTAGAAGCTGGGAAGCTTTGATCCTATCCCCTTTGATCCTATCCTACAGCAGTCTTTTAGCTTCCTTTTTGAGGCATATTTGCCAATTCCAATACAGAGATCCCAGGATATTCTCCCCTCCTGACTTCCTGGGTGGCTGGGTCAGGCCAGGGGTAGCACGCAAACTGTGTCTCCCTTACAGACTTGCTGCCATCTCCAGAGCACAAGGTCTGGCTTCTTCTACAAGCATAGTCCCCAGCCGAAGTCAGACCCCAACTTCTGCCTCTCCCAGGAGGTAGGCCTGCCTTTGTGTTTTTCTTCCCACTTTTCTCCTCACATCTCTGACCTCCGTCTCTTGAATGTCTGCCATAGAGCCACAACCCAGTCTCCATCCCAGACAGCCCCTCCAGTGATTGCTTTGCAGAATGGCTTGGTGAGTTGGAGAGAGGCTGGAGGGACAGAAGCAAACTCCCCCACAGAGAATCAACTCACAGGCAACTGATCTTTTCCCCTTGCAGAGTGAGGATGAGGCTCTGCAGCAAGCCCTGGAGCTGTCCCTGGCAGAGACCAAGTCCCAGGCACCTAGGTACTGCTCTTTGGTGAAAGGGGGAGCAAGGCATGTGGGCAGGCACTCACTTGGGAGGGAGCTGGAGGAATAGTTAGGACTGGGGCTCAAATGTAAGCTTATTAACTATATGACCTTTGACAAATTATTTAACCTCTCAGGGCCTTAATTTCCTCTGAAATGGAGATAATATTAATACCCACCTTGTTGTGAAGACGGGTGATACCCAGAGGTGCTCAGCTCAGTGGTGCCTAACAGTGATGCTCATGTTTTCCATTTTATTGTCATCCAACCTAAGCTGCTCCTCCCTCCCAGTTTGCAGGAGGAAGAAGATTTAGCTTTAGCCCAAGCGCTGTCAGCCAGTGAGGCGGAGTACCGACGGCAGCAGGTATGAGGGTGGGTAAGGATGGGGTCCTTCTGCTGGGGGGGTGGGTGTCAAAAAAGGGGGCTCTTCTAAGTGGTGGAGGAGGGTTATGGAAGGGTGGTTCCTCTTTTGTTTCCAGAATGCCTCCAGCCCATGCAGAGCCCCTCTGAAGGGCTGTCCCCTCATTTCCTGTGTTCCCTCCTTCCCCTTTCCTTGCTCCAGGCTCAGAGCCGCAGCTTGAAGCCGTCCAGCTGCAACCTGTGCTAGGGCCCTGGGCTTGGGGAGGGAGGCTCAGCTGAAGAGGACTGTGGCCCTCACACCTCTAGGGTCCACAGGGAGAGGAGGCCCAGAGCAGCCTGGAGTGATGTGGAGGATGGCCTCCAGGGAGCTTCAGGAGAGAAAGCTGGCAGAGCCGAGCTTATGGAAGGCCCTGCCAGCCTCCCCAGCAGCACAGGAGAGAGGAGCTATGACTGTTCCCTGGTTGGGCCTTGGTGGATGCTGGCCAGGTCCCCCTTGGTCCCCTTCATCATGTCATCTCATCTCCTTTACACTGGGGCTGCCCCATACATGTGGTGGGCAGGGTGGGGCCTGGGAAAGAATAAATGGATCGTGGCAGTCAATAAGGCATCCAAGTCCCTGTGTTTCTTTCCCCCTTCCCACAAAATGCATTCATCTTGTCAAGAATGCTCACCTGAGCTAGGGCCCGCTCCCAGAAAGCCACAGTGATCACAGCACAGTCACACTTTTATTTCCTCCGAAAGGTTTTCTCCTGAACGATCCCTTCCCCTCACTAAGGCTAGCACCATACTCCAAACCAGGATGAAATATGCCAGGGAAAGGGACACATCCTGAGTTAGTCTTCAGCAGGGAAGTGGCCACAACTTTTGTCACCGTGCCATGGTCTCAGGCTTTGTGTCTTCAGAGACTTCTTCCTGTCCCTGTTGCTGCAGCTGCCACATGTCAGCATACACCCCACCTCGGGACAACAGAGCCTCGTGCCTGGGTGGGGAGGCAAATGTAAACCCCAAACAAGGGTCCTGGCCACCAGCCCATGGAGAGGACAGAGGGGATGAGCAAGGGACAGCCCATCCCGAACATTCTGGGACTTCACAAACTTCTGAAGCCCACCATTCAGAGGCCCTGTCCTGTTCATCCTGCTTTGTCCCTTACCGTCCTCTCTCCACGATGCAGCCATCCTTGATGACGAGGATCTGGTCAGCGCTGGCCACGGTTGAGAGCCTGAGAAGGCAGAGGCCAGTTACCCACTGCACTACCAGAAGCAGGCCCACACTGCCTGCTGCCCAGGCCCCTCCCATACCTGTGGGCCACTACGATGGTGGTGCGGTTGGCACAGACTTTGGCCAGAGAAGCCTGGATGGCCCTCTCATTAGATGTATCCAGCGCTGATGTTGCCTACAGAGAGGAGCTGGGTAAAAGTGCCCCTGCCCACCCCCCCCAAACCCCCAATGGAAGGAGAATGCAAGGCTGGAAGCTGAGGCCTCAGGAATAAAAGCCAAACCAAACCAAACCTTGTTTGGGCTTGGGAACAGTAAGGTGTTTTTTGAAATATGGAGGCATGATGTCTACCCTGGATGGGAAATGGAGCCCAGCAGGAATGGCTTGGACACCAGGCAGCAGGGGTTGGGTGTGGGGGGCTGCCTGGGCCCTCACCTCATCTAGCAGAATGATGTCCGGGGCCTTGAGGATGGCACGTGCGATGGCAACACGCTGCTTCTCCCCACCGCTCAGCTTCAGTCCCCGTTCGCCCACCTGCGTCTCATACCCTGTGGACATGGCCCACGTGCCTCAAGCCATGTGTAATAAATGTGGTTTCTGGGCCCAGAGGTCAGGGCTGGAGAGGGACTCTCCCTGTGGAGGAACTGCACCTTCGGGGAAGGCCTGAATGGCATCATGGATGCCCGCAGCTTGGGCAGCAGCCTCCACCTCATCCTTTCCAGCTGTGATGCGGCCATAACGGATGTTGTTGGCGATGGTGTCATTGAAGAGGACAGTGTCTTGGGGCACGACTCCAATGTGAGACCGAAGAGAGACCTGGGTCACCTGGGGCCAAAAAGACCATGTGCCACTGGTGTTTATGGGGTATTCATGATTTGCAATGGATGGAGATGGCCTAAGGGTACATTGTCTGATGAACAGAATGGCGAACTGTGGCAGTATGCAGACAACAGAATACTGAGCATCTGCGAGAAGGAATGAAGCTACAAGACATGCAACTAGGTGAATGGATCTTGAGGACAGCATTTTGAGTGAAGTACTCCAGAAGCGAAAAGATAAACATAATAATGCATCACTAATATGCATTAACCATAATGTGTAAACTCTGAGAATTGAATCTTACAGCACAGCTTAGCTGGGGAAGGCTTATTGTAAAGGTCCCTAGATTGTAAGCTCTTAGAGCAGTCACATCTATTCCTGAGTTGTAATTATTATCTCCAAATTGTGAGATGCTGAGCTGTGTGTGTATAACTTGGTCAGTCTCTGGAACTTTGGGTATCTGTGTGACACCTGAAACACAGAGCTAGAACTCAGCAGCTACAAATGTATTACCTCATACAGCAACTGTTAAAAAAGCTGAAAACGAGTTCAGACTTCAATTCAAGATATGAATGAAGCGGACTTGGTTAGGACTAAGGCAATTCAGGCCAAAGGGTAAATGACGATACTGTGTTTTAAAACTTCAACTTCTGTATGAGACCAAGGGAAAAGATGTTTATTTGGGGCAGGATCTATACTTTCTGCACCACACTAAATAATTTAACTTGTAAGGTCAGTTTTTTCAAACACCATAATTACATGAAACTTTGAAGAGGAAGTGAGATCTGGTAGGTTTGTACAGGTTAGTGTGAAATCCCAATACATCCCAAAGTAATTTTGGCAGAGAATAAAAATATATTTGCAGGGCTCCCCTGAGGAACTGGCGGAAAATGCAGAAATGTTGGACTTCCCCACCTGGATTATTACTGATATTCTCACAAACATTTAGGACTAACGAATTAATAGGATGAGCCCTCAATCTTGGGGCTTGCCCTTACGAAGCTTATTACTGCAAAAGAGAGGTGAAGCCTACTTATAATTGTGCCTAAGTTTCCTCCCGAGAACCTCTTTGTTGCTCAGATGTGGCCCTCTCTCTCCAGCTAACCCAACTCAGCAGGTGAACTCACTGTCTTCACTACTATGTGGGACCTGACTCTCAGGGGTGTAAATCTCCCTGGCAATGCAGGATATGACTCCCAGGGATGAACCTGGACCCGGCATCATGGGATTGAGAACATTTTCTTGACCAAAAGGGGGATGCAAAATAAAACAAAATAAAGTTTCAGTGGCTGAGAGACTTAAAATGGAGTTGAGAGGTCACTCTGGAGGGCACTCTTACGCACTATATAGATATCCCTCTTCGGTTTTTAGTATATCGGAATAACTTAGAAGGAAATACCTAAAACTGTCGAACTGCAACCCAGTAGCCTTGATTCTTGAAGGTGATTGCATAACTATGTAGCTTATACTGTGTGACTGTGTGATTGTGAAAAACTGGTGGCTCACACTCCCTTTATCCAGTGGATGGACAGATGAGTAGGAAAATGGGGACAAAAACTAAATGAAAAATAGGGTGGGATGGGGGATAGAATGTTTTAGGTGTTCTTTTTTATTTCTTTTGGAATAAGGAAAATGTTCAAAAATTGATTCTGATGATGAGTACACAACTATATGATATGATTGTACCATGAATAATTGTACATTGTGGATGATAGTAGGGTATGTGAATATACCTCAATAAAACCATATTAAAAAATAAAAATAAAGTAATTTAAGGAAGAATAAACCTTAAAAAAAAAAACAAAAAAAAACCATGTGCCTTGCCCTGTGAGCTTCCCCCAGGCTGGGAGGGAGGGTGGCTTGGCAGGAAGCAGTGGGGGTGAGAGGCCCTGTGTGAGAATCCTGCCAGTGCCACCAAATCCTAGCCATGTAGGCAAACCCACAGGGCTGTTTCCCCACCTAGGAAATACCCTTCTCTCCCTACTTCAGAGGATTGCAGTGGAAGGTCCTTGTCCTGCATGTAGCACCACACGAGTCATTTCATGACTCCTTGTGCGGCTGTGGGTAGTATGGGGCTAGAAAGGTTGGGGCTTCTGCCCAGCTTTTTGCAGGGATGACATCTCCTCCTCCTCTCCCTGGAGGCCCAGCACTTGCCACTCTTCCCCCCAACCCACAGATTCCTAAATTACAGTCTCTCCCACCAGCTTCCTTACCTGTGAAATGTCCTGTCCATCTATTCGGATGCAGCCAGAGCTGATGTCATAGAAGCGAAACAGCAGGCGCAAAATTGTACTCTTCCCTGCCCCAGATGGACCCACCTGTTGCATTGGAAACAGAAGGAAATAAGTTCTCCAGCCAGCTGGCTTTTAAGGCTGCCTCTCCAGAGGACACTGATGTCCTTGGAGACTGCCACATGCACTCCTATGACCTGTTGTCACAGGGCTCTCTCTGATTCCACAGCCTGGGTCACAGGACACCACAGACAATGGAATGAGGGAAGCTTGATGGGTCTAGTACAAGTGACTGGGTCTCCCCTTACCAGGGCCACAGTCTGTCCAGGCATCACGGTGAAGGATACATCCTGCAGGGTCTCCTGTCTGTAAGTTAAGGGGGACATTGGTCAGCAGGCTTGCTGCACATCCCACTACCCCATTCCATAACCAGTGCTGCCACTGGGCCCTGCCCTGCCCCTGCCTCGCCCTCTTCCCAGGAAGGGGCAGGCTGACACTAGGGATTCAGGGCAAGATGAGGGCAGGAAGACAGTGTGTGAATGGACAATGGGGAAGGCAAGAGGGCAAAGGGGGGGGGGCCTCACCCATCGGTGTAGCTGAAGTGCACATTCTCAAACTCAATCTGGCCCCTCTGAAAGTGAAGGGGCCCTGCTCCAGGAAAGTCCTTCACCTGGGAGAACGCCACCAATACGTGCCACCATTATGGGCCTGGAATTCTCCAGAAACACCACACAGGATCCCTGCCCGCAAAATCTTGCTTCTCTTTCTTCACCTACCTCTTTCTCCTCTTTCAGCAGGTCAAACATATTCTCCATGTCGATAAAGTTGGTCTGGATCATCCTGTGAGGATAGGGGTGGGTGGTTGGGGCTCCTCTGAGGAGCTGGGGAGATTAAATTCGCACCCTGGCCAGGTGAGGGCCAGGAATCAGGTTACCTGTAGTAGGTGCCAAACCAGTTGAGGGGCATGTACAGTTGGATGATGTAAGTACCAAAGAGCACAAAGTCCCCAACCTATGAAAATCCAGGGGAGAGGACTGTGTCACCTGTCACCCTGCCCCATCCCCAGCACAATCCCCACCCTTGTTCTGTGATTCTGCCTTACCTGCAACTTCTGCTCACTGACAAAGTAGGTACAAAGCAGGGAGCCAGCGAGGAGCCCAACTCCAATCACCAGATTCTGGGTCTGGTTTAGCAGAACCAGCGAAGCACTTGACTTCCACTCCAATCCCTGAGGGCCAGTGAGGGTGAGGGGAGCGTGACGTCACACACACATGCTGAGCATCAACCCCAAACTCAAGCCTGGGCCCTGGGACCTTTGACCTCCCAATCCAAGTGTTACTCCTTACAGCCCTGGAGGTTCCTCAGGCCAGGCCATCGCTCTCGGCAGGCCGTGGGTGAGCCTCTCACCTGGTACTTGATGATGGCCTCTCGGTAGCGGTCCACTTCATAACCCTCTGCATTGTAATACTTCACCTAATGAACCCAAACCACTGTCATTCAGCACAGGCACACCACTTGGCACCTGGATCTCCCCCCCCGATTCCCAGCCCCTCCTTCCCGATTTCACACATCACACTCCACAGCTCCTAGCTCTGGGCACCAGAAAACCCTGGCACCTCTGCTGTTCCCCAGCCATATTTTCCCTACCTCTGCACCTCACACTATTGCCTCCAAGGCCTCATTACCGTTTCGAAGTTTAGCAGGGAGTCCACTGCCCGGGCCCGGGTAGCATTCTCCTGTGTGTTCATAGCCCGGCGGAACTTGGTTCTCCACTCCGTGACCACGATGGTCAGGGCTGGATGGAGATGACGGCAAGGAGGGGGCGGGAGGAGAAGTGATCGCAGCATCACCCCCAACAGCACACACCAAGTGCAGCTACCTGCCTCATACACACTAAACCTGCACTAGAGCCCAGTGACCCAGATCCCAGAGGGGTGGTGGGAGAGCTTGAAGCTCCCTGAGGGAAGGAGCTGTGTCCAAGACATCTTTGTGGCCCACACAAAACCTCAGGCAAATATGTGTCTGGCCAACAACTGAAGGCACGCTCCATCTTGTCACACAGATGAGGTATGTCTTGACCCATGTGCCCAGCAGCATCCAGTGTGACCAGGATGCCCTTCCCCGGCCCTCCATCTGGGCTGAGCTAAAGTGCACGTGGCAGGGGAGGGGCCTATCCTAGTCTGTTGTCTCTGGCCTCTGGGAGCTGTGTCACCCTGAGCGGAGGCAGGGCTCAGGCCCAAGAGGGTTGCTGGCAGGTCCAGGGAAATGGTTTCCCAGAGGCACTCACTGAGGTAGAGGCACATGCAGAGGAACACGATGAGGCCAAACCAGGCATTGAAGAACATGCTGAAGTAGATGATGCCAATGATGATATCAGCCAGTGTGGGGATGACGTTGAACACCAGGTAGCTGAGTGGGTGGGTGGGTGGGACTGTCAGATGATAAAAAAAGGCTCCGGGGCTTAGACCCAGCAGCAGCACCTCTAGAAGTTTCAGCAGTGACAGACTGGAATTTATCTAAGTGCCCCTAAAACTGGGGCTGGCTAGATAAACCACAGTGTCTAAACTACAGAATTCTCTGGATCAGTTATAACAAATGAGGGACACCTTCATGCATGGACAAGAAAATGTCCCCGGGAAGTTCTGTTAAGAAAATAAAGCAAATTTGAGAATGACATCTATGTCATGATACTATTTGTTTTAGCAAAAAAACCTCCAAAATACTACATTAGTTCTATGGGTCTGCACACACACACGTAAAAATGCCAAAGAGCAGAACTCAACACACAAAACAGAATGGAAACCTCTGGAGAAATGACAGAAATTCCAAAAAGATTTGTTCTCTGTCTGTTATTTGAGTTATTATGAAAGCATGTGTGTATTAACTCAATAATTTTTCAAAAAGACGGAAGGGCAGCTCTCAAGCTGGATCTGTTGGGCCTCTCCTGCCAGTCCCCTCCCTCCCTGCTCCTCTGGCCCCAACTCCCTGCCTAGGGGCTTGGCACCTGAGCAGCCCCGTGACGCTGGATGTGCCCCGGTCCACGACCCGCAGCACCTCCCCCGTGCGGCGCCCCAGGTGCCAGCGCAGCGAGAGCTCGTGCAGGTGGGAGAAGAGGCGCAGCTCCATTTGCCGCGATGTGAACTGCTGCACCCGGATCCACAGGAACGTGCGCAGGTTGCTCACGAAGCCTGGGGGGAGCGGAGGAGGTCTCAGAAGGGCACAGGTGGAGTCAGCCCAGCACCAGGCTGAGCGAGGTCAGAGGACATGAAGGGCCTGAGGGAGAAAAGCTCAGCCAAGGCCAGGAGTGAGGGAATGCCTGTCACAGGGGGCTATCTGGAGGACAGGGAGTGCCCGACATTAACCAGGGCGAGCCCAGGGTGCGTCATACCTGTACTGCCGGTGCCACCGCCCTGGAGGAACTTGAGGAAGACATAGGTGGTAACAGTCCAGGCCACAGCACTCCAAGGGGCCTTCTGGGTCAGCAAGTTCACTGTGGAGAAAACATGGTGGAGCCCACTTAGGGTACCTAGGACCCTCTTCAGGCCAAAGTGCCCCGGCAGCAGCCAACACCTCTTCCTCACCACCAAGCTCCCAACTCTGTCCTGCCTCCTAAGGTCAGGGCTGCCCACCCCCCAACTCCTCCCAACACAGGTCATGAAAGACCAGCATGCTGGGCTGGCACTCCTTCCTAGGAACTCCCCCTCACCAATGTCCCTATAGAAGATGGGGACCAACACATTCAGTCCCCGGTCCAGCCCCATGAGCCCCAGGCATATGAGCACAACCAGCTGCAAAGCTGGACTCCCCCGAGGCCACAGGTAGCCACTCAGTAAGCGGAGCTTCCTGGCCAGGTCTCGCCAGGTCGACTGTGACGCCCCCTGTGGTGCCCTCTCTGCCGCTGGAACCTGAGGTGGGGAGATACAGAGGAGAGAGGAGCTCAGAAACCAAAGTGCACTAGCCTGAAACCCCTCTAGGGAAAGATGCATGGGATTCCAGCTCCCAGGTATCTTAGAACCATAGGTGATCCCCAAGGGGGTGAGAAAAGCTAACAGGTCACAAAGTGGGATGTGGGGACGCAATGTGCTGTGGAGAGAAGAAGTGGTGCTAGGGGATGCAATGAAGACAGACCGAGGAACTGAGGCATACCTGGCGGCTCTCTACATCTTGGTCCTCTCCATTGACCTGCAAGGTATAGGACTGGGGACGCAGTCCAGGGGCCCAGAGCCCAAGGATCAATAGGCCCCCGGAAACCACATACCGCAGCACCCACAGGCTAAACTGAACCTAGAATGAAACATGTGAGAAAGGTATCAACTAGTGCCAAAATTCCATTGTTTTCCTGTTCATGATAGGGCCCAGGGACTGGCTGGGAACTTCCAGGTCCTTCTTAGAGACCCAGCACCTAATAAACTTTTAAAAAAAAACCCACAATGACTCAGCACTGACACACCCCACCAGCTGGTTATCAGCTCCCAGACAGCACCAGCCCCTCCTTTCCTCCTTTTCTTAGAGGCATCCCAAAGCATGGAGCCAGCACATAACTAGTCACAGAGTCCCTCTTCCCAATCCCTGCCACCAAGGCTTCCCATCTCCCCACAAGGTCCTTCACCTGCTGGCCCAAGTCTGCCCTGGCCCACCACCACTGAGGGCTGTTCCAAGACACCAGGGCCAAGTTCTCGGCTGCAAACGTCCCAGTCCAGAGGAGCAGGAGACACGGGCTGTGGCTGGGCCTGCTCCAGACGCCCACTGCCAGCCTCTGCCGTGCCTTACTCCGTTCAACTACGAGCAGCCACAGGCCGCAGGCGCTGGCCAGAGTCCCCAGTACCGAGGCCAGCAGTAGGTAACCCGGCAGCAAGGCGCCTGGGGCAGTGCCCACCCGGCCAGCCAGGCCGCCTAGGGGCAGCGCCACCTGAAACGTGGCCAGAAGCAGCTGAAGCATGTACAGAAGGACGCGAGGACGGGCCCCCCAAGGCAGAGCTTCAGCGCCGGCAGGCCGCTCCCGACGCTTGCAGGGAAGGGCCAGCATCAAGGCCAGGGCCCCCAGCGCCATCAGCACCGAGGGCACGAGCGTGAAGAAGAAGCAGGGACTCAGCCCATCCTGCTTCCAGGCCGGGCCCACGGGCCCTTCGGCCTCGCAGTAGTTGCCCACAGTCACCATGGTAATACGTGGCGGCCGGCCGAGGCTGCGAGGGCTGTGGGACAGGAGAACCGGGCTGGCCACTCGGGCGGGGCGCGGAGGCCGCGGTGTCTCGGGCCATAGAGTCGCCCGGCGCCCGGCTGCGGAGTCGCAGGCAGGGACGCACGTGGACCTGGCCACACCGCCCACTCGCTTCACGCACGCGCCGCCGCCACGCACTCACGCAGGGCACGTCTGCCGTCTCCGGCCGCCGTCCCCTCGCTCACGGCCAGGGACCCTCCGGCCAAGTTCAGGCACACAAGAATGCCCGGCGGCTGACTTGCGCCGCCAGCCCACTGCTCCCCACCACCCCGGCAGCAGCCCGCCCCCAGCCCCGATGCGGGTTCCCTATTGGTCGAACGTCTCTGAGGGATGGAGGTTGCACGCGAGGGAGGCGGGGTCCGCAGGGTCATGTGATCGGGGCGCGAAATCTGACCGCACCTCCAGCTGGAGAAGTGCGCGGAACCCAGGACCGGGCCAGCCAGGGGTACAGAGCCATGGCTCAGACCTTTCTTCCAGGGCCCGGCCTGGTCCTCGGGTATCTGGGGGGCACATGCACCTCGCTCCTCTTGTCCCCAGAATGCCAGCCACGGGAGACAACAACGAACTGCGACCTGGTCAAAGGCCCTTTTTTATTAAGGGTTATCAAGCTGTACATGGTTCCCAACCCGTTCTGCTGTGAGTTTGGGCAGCACAGTTCACCACTCATTGCGGCGGACCAGAACGAGCTGAGAGATGGGGCAGAGGGCAGGCGTTGAGTCCCAGCATTCAATACGGCTGTCCAAAGCCTAGGGCCAGGCCATCCTGTCTTCCCCCATCCTCTCTAGGGGACAACTCGACATAGACCAGAGCGCTCTTGCTGGGAGATAGCCAGTGAGGGCACACTTTAGCACTGTCTGTCCCATGTGCAGGTGGTGGTGGGAGGTACAATTAAGCAGCAATGGGAGCCTAGGAAGACCTCAGTGTCCTAGGGGCCCATCCTCAAAGTTGGAGAGGGCAGAAAAGAATTTTGAGTCCTGCTCCTGACCTTTAATAAAGCTTCCCTCTTAGTGTCAAAAAGTCCTTCTTAGTGTCAAAAGGGGAGCTGAGAGCTAGGGCCTCCACCCCAACATAAAGCAAAAGCCAAACGGAAGGGGAGCGAGCAAACAGAACGGAAGCAAACAGCACACACATGCCAGTGATGTGTAGACAGCAGGAGAGGTGAGCAGGCTGCAGCACTGGGAGAAAACTGGGGGTGAGGTAAGGGCCACAGCCTGAGCTGCTCATCTATTCAGGGTAGCAAGGTGGGCCGCAGGGGTTGAGGGCTTGGGCCCAACCTCTCCCTCCGCAGTTGGCACAGGTTCTCCCTGCTTGGCGGCTTTGGTGATGGGCAGCTCTCTGGAAAACTTGCAGGGGTGGGTGCAAAGGTGGCAGTACTGGGGCTGGGCTGGGCTGGGGACCAGTTTCTAGCACCACACTCTGAGCCAACGGGCGGTGGGCAGAGGAAAGGGGGACATAGGGATGAGATTAGTCCTGTGTGCCCCTGCTTCCTAGGCCCCAGCTTCCTCTCCTGGGGCTGTGGCAAGCCCAGTATTGGCACCTCTCTTGGCCAGGCACAGACACAAACATCACACACTGGAGCCAGGCAACACTCAGAGGAGCCCTTCCATGGCAGATGGATGGGATGGCATGGCAACAGCGGCCTCCATCCTGGGCATAGGGACACTCCTCGGCCTTGTTTAGACCTGTGGAAAGAAAAGGACTGGCAGTGGAGACAGTCTTTGGCTATCTGCTTAGCCACTCAGAAGCCTAGACATAAAGGAAAAGGAAAGCCTGATTCTTGGGGAGGTAAGTGAAGGAAAGTTCAAGCTCTGGACTCTACAGCAGTTGGAGGAAGACAGAAGAGTATATCCGGAGGCGAGAGTGAAGTATCTCAATGCCGGAGGACCACCTTCCTTCACACAAGCTTCTACTTTGGCCTGGCTGGCACTTCTGACTTCTGACAGGTGTTCATGGGCTCCAGAGTCCTTACCTTGTGCACCTGAGGGGGAAGCTCATCCTCTGAGCCCTCCTCAGGCACAGGCTCAGGGTGCCTTGATGCTGACTGCCCATCTTCAGCCCATCCGCCAAGGGGCAGCCGGGAGAAATGAGAGGGAGCCCGGGGCACTGTGCCAGGATCTAGACAGACAAGTAAACAAAGTCTTAGAAAAAACACAGACAAATGGGAATGAGGAGAGTTCTGGGAGTTAGCCTCCTTGGGCCTGGTCCCTCTGACTTCTTGATTCCCCTAAAGAAATGCTGGAAGAGTCACCCTTTCCTGCAGACTCTGTCTTCCCATACCCCCATAGGATACCTGTGATGCCCCCATAGCGCCTCTGGAAGCCTCCGTGCAGGGCAGTGGTCTCAGGTGCTCCAGGCCGGGGTGTAGCACAGGGATAGCTGGCAGAGCGGGGAATAGGTTGGGAGCCCCGGGCACCTTCTCCCCCCTCTTCGGGGGCGCTCTCCCCACTTTCATCACTCTCCCGGCGGTGCCACACATGCCGCTCAGGTTCAGCCTGGGCCTGCTGCTTGTGGAGCTGGAGAAGTGGGAGCTCATTAGTGCGGGGATGGGGGCATGGGGAGAGGGAAGGATAAATAATAAATAAATAAGGAAAACACACAGTATGTCAGAAGATACTAAATGCTATGGAGAAAAAACAGAAGACAAAGATTCAGGGAGGGGGTGGACAAGGGAAGCTTTCCCTCAGGGTGGTCAGAGAAGGACTTAGAAGGTAACAGCAGAGACCTGAACAGAGAGCAGGAGGGAGCCACATAGCCATCCCAGGGAAGTGTGCTCTAGGCATGGGAACTGCAAGTGTGTAAAGGCCCTAGATGAGAGTAAGCTTAGCTAAAAAGGGTATCAAGAGGGTAGGTGTGGGAATGGAGATTGTGGAGCATATATATGGCAGAGAAGGGATCTGAACTCAGGTCTTGCTTCTACATGTCTGAAGCCCTCAATTCTGTTTCTCAGCTGTTACCTGGGTTGTCTGGCCTGCTCCTTCCTGCCCACTCACCTGGTGCATATAGAGGGCGTGCAGGCTCATCTCAGTGGATGCATATTCCGACAACACCAGGCTCTGCAGCTGTCCTTCCCACACACTGCTCCCAGAGCTGGCTGTCCTGGCATCCACCCTGTCTCTCCCAGCACAGAGAGACAGCAGTCGTCAACGTTCCTGAGACCCCCAGAAGTCGATGGGGGCTCCTGCCATGCCCTCCCATCTCGGCCCCCTCTACTCACCCAGAGCCTGTCATGGTGCTGGGAGCCCGGCCCGAGGGAGCCTGACCACCTTGCAGAGGGGAGAAGGAGCGCAGGGCAGAGGCAACTTCAGCCCTGTGCCTGGAGCCCTGCAGGTCCCTGGACAGAGGGGGGGCCCGGCAGGATGAACCGGCTACCACATTTGCAATGAGGCTCAGAGGCTATGAAAAGAAAGCAGCTGGTAGAATTCTCAGGGCGGGAGAGAAGCCTCTGGCTCCACTAATACTCTGCACTGCAGTTCATAATGGCACAGGCTGAATAGACAGAAGGAAACCGATGGGGTAGGCCCCTCCTCCCCATGCTAACTCTGCAACTCCCAGCTCCTGAAGTCCACCCTGCACATCATCTCCCAGTCCCCAGGAACACACCTCAGACTCAGACTGTAAGGACTGGATTGATGTAAAGAGGGCATTTTCAGGAAGCAGACCCCCTTGGGCAAGGCCAGCAGCTGCTCCATCCCGCTGAACCTGCTCCTTGAGGAAGCCTAGGAAGGCTGTGCTCTCACGTGGTGGCTGCCAGCCAGGGTTGGTGATGGCAAAGTGCATGAGTGATAACTCTGTCTTCCCATCCTCAGCTTGCTGGTACACTGAGGCCTCTGTCTGCCCACCGGATAGCCACTGTACAAGGGAGGCTGCAGTGAGCAGGGCTGTGGCCTGTCCCCTTACAAGGACCCTTCCTGTACCTTGCCTACCAGGAG
The DNA here is from genome assembly GCA_004027775.1 of Bradypus variegatus. Classification (NCBI taxonomy): domain Eukaryota; kingdom Metazoa; phylum Chordata; class Mammalia; order Pilosa; family Bradypodidae; genus Bradypus; species Bradypus variegatus. The sequence goes on along the minus strand of PVKY010002615.1, from coordinate 7,361 downwards.
TAAAGACTGGCTTCTGGAGGACAGAGACTGCAAGGCATTGTCCTTGTCTAGGGGCCCTAGTGCCCACCCCAGGAGTGGCCACATGCAGCGCCAGTTGTTTGGGTTGTGCCTTGCTGAAGGGTGCTTGGTCAAGGGTACAAGTTGAGGGCTGAAATCTAGCCCAGGCTCCTGTTTGGCAAGCAGTATGTGTGCTGGTACAGGGCTGCCCAGAGGCAGGGTTACCTTTCTTTGATGTGTTGGCTCAGAGGGGGTGCCTTTTTATGGTTTGCCCAAAGACACCAGTGCCAGCATCATCACTGGCCACTTGCCTCCATCCTCTCCCAGTACCTGGGGATGCCCATGTTGGCGAACATCCATCTGAGCAAAGGAGCAAGTATCTCCAACGCCAACAACTTCCACGGTGAAATTACGGAAGAAGTCTATAATCTCCAGGGCCCGTGGGCGGAGGCAGAAGATGAGGATGAGGGGTGTGACAATGGGGCTCAGCAGCTCCTCCAAGATGAATACCTGAAAGGGAGGGGACCAAGGTCAGAGATCAGAATAGAGCAAGCATGGAGTCTAGCCCTTACCACCGAGCCATTGGCCAGTCTCTAGCAGGCCCTGACTCCAACTCCACTCACTGCCTTGTACTGGAAGAGCTGGGCAAACTCGTCCCGGGTCTGCGAGCGGTGGGCATTACCCTGCCAGTGGTCAGGCATGTAGTGGATGTGAGCCAGGATGACACGGAGCAGCTGCTCAGGGCAGAACACCATGTGCTGGTCTGGGATGAAGGACCTAGCGGGAATAGGGTTACAACAAGATGTAAGCCTTTTCTGGGAACACTAGGTTACTTGCTTCCACCGGCTACCCCAGCCCACCTGCACACAGTCACGGTGACCCCCAGGAGTGTGACGGTGGTGAGGACATGTTCCACAGCCAGCACATCTTCGTCATAGATGGTAAGGGCAATGAGCACGGCCAGGATGGAGCCAGCGAAGAAGGCTCCATTTTTGGCCAGCAGTGTCAGCAGAGGTGACAAGAAGCAATTCATGTACTTGGAGGCAGGTTTGTAACCGCGGTTGAGGCGGGACTGCAGCTCGTGCTCCAGCTCATTGAAGTGGCGGAGGTAGCAGCGGCCGTAGAGTGACCAGCAGCGGGCTCCCAGGGCCCCCGGCTCCCGCTTCAGCACCTCAGCGTAGCTGAAGAAAGCATAGAGAATCTGCCAGATGAGGATGAGGGGGCACAGCAGGAAGTTGGCAATGCCAATCCACAGGATACGGTTGCTGAGGCGGTGGGCCAACTCTAGCCTTTGCCCTCCACGTTTGTACTCAGATTTGAGACTCCATTCGTTGAGAAACAAAGAGCCAGGTCCCCAGAAGAGGATCAGCTCAAAGTTGTACTTGAGGCCACGGGTGAAGAAGACGGCCTCCCCGAGGCCAGGCAGGCGGAAGCGCAGAGGCAGGAGGGATTTGTTAACCAGAGCCACCATGTAGTTCTGGAAACGGAGGATGCGGTGGTAGATGTCCAGCTCCGTCAGCTCACGTTTGTGGATGCAGATCTGGTGCTCTTTCTGGGTCTGCACAATCCGGGCCTGTACTTCCTGCCACGTGCAGTATGGAAGGGCAGACTGTTGGGGAACAGGGGAGCAGACAAGGTAGGAAGGTGGGGCTGTTGCCTTGGCTTGGATGTGAGGCTCAGGGGTTGTGAGCTTACCTAAGTGGAGCCTTTAAGCAGATGACCCTGACCTTCCAATGAGGGGTGACGACCCCCAATGTCCAGGAATAACACCTTCCCGCCCAAGCTGCAGAAAACGTCTCAGGCTGTGGTGCTAACTGCCCACTTCCCATTCTTACCATGGGGATGCGCAGGGCATGCAGGTAGAAGGAGTGGATCTCCCAGTAGCAGCAAATATTATAGATGAACTTGATAAGCCGGTGGATCCAGAAGACACCAGCGATGACCAGGATGGTGATAAGGGAGCCATTTTCCTGAATCCTGGTGGTAAAAGAAGGGGAGGAGATGTGGGCCTTGACATGCTGCCATCCCAAAGGATTCTGCTAGGCTGAGCCTGAGCCTGTGTTCTGGGGTATGAGTTGCTGCCTCATATCCACTCCATTCCCAATGTGTTAGCACAACTACAGGCTCCAGTGCCATCTGAACTGTCACCCTTACCTCGCACTACAGACTTGGGCAGGCAAAAAGGCATCTGGCAGAGTGACCTTGACAGGCTCAGTAGGGTGAAGACTGTGGTTCACCATCTTGTTGGCAAATAGGATGTCATAGTCCACACAGCTGACCAGGAAGGTGGTGAAGGCAACCACAAAGAGGAACTGCCTGGGGGGTTGGGAAGAGGGGTTACAGTCCAAGAGTCAGGAGGGCACCAGTGAAATAAAGTAGGAAAAGAGTCTGCGATCAGCAGAACAAGATTGGGGAGCAGCCTCTGGGGAAACAGAAGGGCTGGAGAACCCTCAAGGGGCCCTCCCTACAGCTCAGTGCTAGGGGACATTCTCAGGCCCAAACCAGCTTCTTTTTTTTTTCCCCACTCTTACCCTCAGGCCGCACAGAATCAGCCTCCTTTCCTCACCTCATGGTAATCTCTGCAACCACCCACTGGACTCTTTCAAAGGTTTTAGGATTGTGGTCTCTGGTCTCCAGTCCCTGATTTCCTTTTGAGATGGTACTTAGAAGCCTTTGGGGATTTAGACTCTTCTTATTTAGGGAGCATCTCCCAACCACATTCCCTTGGGCAATGCCATATAGCTACTTCCTCCCAGAAGTTCTCTGCCCAGTAGCTTGCCTAAGATGTGACCCAGGCGGAACACAGGCAGGCAGCCCTCAGACCTCCTGATTGGGCCATGCCCATTCCATTGGAGCGCTGATGAAATGATCAAGGTTTGAGTTCTCTTTATGGCAGAGCTAAGATTTGGAAAGCCTTCCTTATAGGGGAGTTAAGAAAGGTGAGGCTGTAAGTTTAGGTGCCACATCCAGTCCCTGAACAATAAAGATTTGCAGTTTTGATCCGGGGTCTGGGTTGCATTGGCAAATGAGGCCAGGGGGTGAGTGCAGAGAGGAGAGACTGAGATGTAATCCTTCCTCAGCTCATCCATCCCTTCTTATACTTACATAAGCTCAAAGATCTCCCCGATGAGCATACAAGTGAAGCCATTTTTCTGGTGTAAATTATAAACGTGTAATTGTTAAGAAAAAGTGGTTGGTAGAGACAGCAATTAAGAGCACAAACTTTCTTGACTTTCTGTGATTGTCCAGTTGTGTGACTCTGGCCAAGTTACTTAACCTCTCTAAGCTTTCTCCTGCAGTGGTATTGTTGGGAATAATAATACCTGTCTTATAGGAATATTAAGCATATAAGATAAATGCATGTAAAGTATTTAACCGAGAGCTGACAAAGAATGAGTCAAAAGACATATAATTATTATGATTATTAGCATCCCATCAAAAAGGAGGCTCACCCTTAGAGAATTTCCTTATAAACGAACACCGCAAAGTGCAAGGCACACAGCTCTCAAAATGCGGGGTATCATTATTTTTAACAATCACTATTTCCCCAGCCTCTTTCAGCCTCAGGAAGGGATTGGAGTTAGAATTTAACTCCAATCCCTTCTAGAATCTCTTCTAGGGATTAAGTCTCACCCACTCCATCTTCCCATCTGGGATCTAACCTAAAGAGGGGCTAAAGGCCCCAGAGCCCCAATGCAAAACCACAAAGGATATTCGAGAAAAGAAGAGGTCAAGATTTTCAATGTGGTGCCAAGGTGCTGTGGGCACAGAACAGGTATGTCAGACCCCTGAAGGAATGTGGGCTCCTTGCACACCCCGGTGCCCCAATTCTGGTTGTCCCCTCCAAGAACTCACACTTGCTCCCCTCAGGGACATGCACCAGCAGATCCTCCTCCCCAGGGGGTGAATCGCTGTAGGAGGCCTCTAGGCGCTGGTATTCTGTGTCAAACTGCGCCATCACCACCACCCCCTGTCCACTTGGTCCACCTGCCAGTGTGGGGTAAGAAGAGACCCTGGTTCAGACCCAGGTACTGCCCGCCTGCTGGCCAGGCCTACTAGGCCAGAAGGTGTGAGAAAGAATCATTAGGCTTGGTCTCTACTACCAGCCTCCTTGGCCCAAAGGCAGAGGGGGAGAAATAACACAAGGAGAGCAGCCTTCACTCTGGTCAGTCATTCCCAGAGTCTTTACTGAGTGTTGACTGCTGCCTAGCTGGCCTGAAGCCAGACTCCACCCTTTTGGAGGGCTGTTGCACTTTCATTTCAGTGGAGAGAAGGGTCCCTCCCCTGCCCTCCAGGAGAAACCCTGGTATCCCCAGAGATTAGCAGGTTGGAAGCATTTTGTAAACAAAGGTTTGAGATAAGCATGTGGCCCTACCAGCTCCATGGACAGGGTCTGCTTCACTCCAGCCCTCGATGCCCTGGCTCAGCAGCTGCTGGGGGAGAAGGTGTCAGGCCCCAGAGAGTGGGAAGTGGGTATAGAAAGGGACTCAACTCTCCCACCCCCTCATCCCCCATTAAGAGGAGGGCAAACATGGGGCAGGGAGGCTGCAGTGAGAAGGAGGATCTCAAGAAATGACTTATTGACCCCGTGTTGTCCCAGTCAGTGCAGACCTGAGGTCAGGCAGCCCCCTCTGGACTGTTTCCCAGTTGCCCCAGCTCAGTCTGAGAAATTAGGCCTCCCAGGGTCCACAAAGCCCCAAGCCCAAAACCCAAAAAAGAATCTTTTCTGAAGAGGACCTTTCTGGCCACCCCTTCCCCTGCCTCCCTAGCACCAGAGACCCAGCAGGCAGGCATAGATCCTGGGTGGGAAATCCTCATTGGGTCAGTGTAGACCCCTGATCCTGAGTCAATCTGTGGGGTTGCTAGGTCCCTGGGGCCAGGCGTGGTCTTGGTGGCACTTACCCAGTCGGTGCAGACCCTGGGGGCCATGGGTCTCAGCCCTGCCTGGCCCCGGTGGGATTCCCTGGATTAGTGAGAGCCCTGGCTCCGGAAAAGCTGACTAAAGCCATCAGGGAACTCACCACTCACCAGGTCAGCGCGGACCCCCGGCCCATTGAACCCCGGCCGGGCCTGGACTCGGGGGTTTCTGCGGATGTTGGAAGGATCAAGCCGGCCCTACAGCGGATATCCCGGGTGGGCTGGGTTGCCTCCCCACACCCAGCCGCCACGCCCGAGCCCAGCGAGGCCAGTGTCGCCGGGACCCAGACCACGGGCTCGGTTTTCAACAGCGGACGACCTGCCGCGCGGCCCCGCCGCCAAAGCGCGCCCCCGCTCGCGCGCCCCCGCTATCAAAACATTCCGATTGCGCGTTCCCGCCCCGCCCGCGGTGCCCCTTCCCCCGTTACCCGCCACGAGTTCACTCAGGGCTCCGCGGGCACCCCTGGCCTGGCCCCGGCCCGGGCCTTGGTATTACAGGTACCGGGCTCGCGTTTCACCTCAGGAACAGTGACCCGGGTGATTCCTGGGCTCGATCGCCTCGGCTCGCTCCAACCAGGAGCTCTAGGCCCGGCGTCTGCCACTTACTGTCACCCTCAACCAGCCTGGCCAATGAACATGGGGGGTGGAGACACGATGGCCAATTCTAGGCTCTAGGGGCGGGACTAAAGGCTCGAGGCGGGACTTGGACAATTGGAGGACCAATGCCATGTTCTACGTGGGGCGGGGCTCAGGTGCCTTCGCCTTCGTTTGTCCCCTTCGATGCTCCGTAGTGACGAGACTGTTGCGGTGTTGCAGAAATCCAGCTTGGAATTGTAGACGTGAGTACTGCTCCGCTCACCGGGATATTTGGTGAAGTTGTTGAGGGCGGGGGCGAGTCTACGAGGTCCAGTCGTTTCCGAAGCTCGGAACTCGGGTAACAAAGAGAGGTCGGTTAGCGAACCTTAGCGATTTTAACTGTTAGACTCGATTTGAGAACTGGGTGCTCCCCCATTTCAATCGTGTGGTCCGAGACTTGGGAATTTGAGAAGGCAGCCTGGGCCCACGTTTCTACCCCCAGAACTGTCTCCTGAGAATCGGGGTGCCTCGCGGCGTGGGACAGGCCAAGCCAGGCAGTCAGGTTACCCGGCAGTAGGATCTCGCTTTGGAGAGCTCTGATTCTTTCGTCTTTCTGCTACAGGGGCTCCTCCCAAGTAATTTCTGCTCAGGTATGTCGCCTGATCCAGCTGCATCCCCTGCTTCTGCGTCGGTCTCCCTATTTGACCTCAACGCTGATGCTCCCGTCCTTCAGGGCCTGAGCCTGGTGAGCCACTCTCCTGGGGAGGCTCTGCGCACTTGCTGTCCAGGTATCCGGGGAGGTTTGGGGTGGACCCACGAGAACCCACGAAGGTTCTTTGGAGCATGTTGCTTCTCTTGAGATGGCCTTCTTATTCTTGTTCTCCAGCTCGGGAGCCCAGGTTGATTTCTCTTTCTGCTGGATAAAATGTATCTTTAGTTAACTGTGGGTGATTTCCAACACAGACCCCTGAATTGTCATTGCTTATGTGTTATAACATTAACACCACTGCTTTCAAAAACACTTGAAAATTCCTAGATATATATTTGAAATTTTAACTAGACTCCAATCATCATTCTGTCTTACTAAATAAAAAAAAAAATTGTGTATTTGGTTTTGTACAATTTTGGTTTGTCTCTGTTTTTTTGTACCTCACAGTTAAAAAGAACTTAACCTTGCTGAAAATTTTTTTCTACAGGATTTCTCTAAACTGTCCCTTTGGTTCATTTAAGTACAATGTTTCATTTATATTCATTTTTCCTTACATCCTTTCAGAAGCATATTTATTGTATAAGATGATTGCTAGTCCGTTTATTTCATGATTACTAGATTGTTTTGGGGCTCCCTGTCTACCTCCTATCACCTTCTCCTTATTTAGGTTCAGGGAAGAATGAGAACCCAGAAAGAAAACTCATCCAGGGTCCTCCTGATATTTCAGAGAAGTTATTTTGTTCAACCTGTGAGCAGACCTTTCAGAACCACCAGAAACAGGTAAAAGGCTAGAGTACAGGGCTAGATGTTGGAAGCATAGATACAGTAGTAAGTGGGGAGAGGTAGACATTTGATTTGTCTCAGTAAAGTCCTTGCTTTGACTAAGGCAATTGTGTTACTTGGTCATTACTGGGTTTGGACAGGTGAGGGACACCTCCACCTTCTGCTTCCCTCTTTGCCTCTTATCAGAGGGAGCATTACAAGCTTGACTGGCATCGGTTTAACCTAAAGCAGCGTCTCAAGGACAAGCCTCCCTTATCTGCCCTGGACTTTGAAAAGCAGAGCTCTGGAGGTAATAACTGGTGGGAGACCTGTGTGGGAGTAGGATGTGGGGGTGGCAGAAGGCCCTAGTTAAACTGGATGAAAGGTCAAAGATGGGGTT
>PVKY010002614.1:0-24804 GCA_004027775.1 Bradypus variegatus | reverse complement strand
ATCTGGACCCGGCATCGTGGGACTGAGAGTATCTTCTTGAACAAAAGGGGGATGCAAAATGAGACGAAACAGAGTCGGTGGCTGAGAGAGCTCAAATGGAGTTGAGAGGTCACTCTGGTGGACATTCTTATGCACTATATAGAAAACATCTCTTAGGTTTTAATGTACTGCAATGGCTAGAAGTAAATACCTGAAACTACCAAACTCTAACCCAGCAGTCTGGACTCCTGAAGATGATTATATAATAATGTAGATTGCAAGGGGTGACAGTGTGATTGTGAAAACCTTGTAGATCACACCCCCTTTATCCAGTGTATGGATGGATGAGTAGAAAGATGGGGATAAAAACTAAATGACAAATGGGATGGGATGGGGGGATTGTTTGGGTGTTCTTTTTTCATTTTTATTTTTTTATTCTTGTTCTGACTCTTTCTGATGTAGGGAAAATGTTCAGAAATAGATTGTGGTGATGAACGCATAACTAGATGATCATACTGTGAACGGTTGACTGTATACCATGAATGATTGTATGTTATGTGCATGTGTTTGAATAAAACTGAATTAAAAAAAAATTTATTTCATCGGAGTGATCAATGAACAAATATATGATGGTAATGTGATCAATTGATTGTATATTTTGGATGATTGTATAGTGTGTGAATAAATCTTAATTTTAAAAAATGCAAAAAAAAATAGACTGGGGTGAAAAATACACAAGTATATGATGGTACTGTGAACAGCTGATTGTACACCATGGATGACTGCATGGTATGTGTATACTTCTCAATAAAATTGAATTTAAAAAAAAAGACTGGGCTGATGAATGCAATAACTATATAATGGTACTCTCAACTGTTGATTATATACCACAGATGATTGTATTGTATGTGAATACATCTCAATAAAACTGAATTTAATTAAAAACAAACAAAAAAAAAACTATCTTCTTGAATCAGAGCAGCTCAACTGATAAAAAGGCTGAGTAAAATAAATGGCAAATATGTTTGCTATGTATTTTCTAGAAATTATAAACACACACGTTCTTTTCACACAGCAGCTACAAAGAAAAAACTATTATTTAGAGTTAAAATGGTTTAATGTTACTCAATAAGAATAACAGATTCCCATTGTTATAACAATATCAACAAGAAGTTTTACTTTTAAATAAAAATATCCTGTATATTTGTTTCTAAAAATAATTAACCATTGTAGCCAAGTTTATAAAGCTACCAAAAGTTTGTGCATCAACAACTCCTTTCAGATATCATGTCAATTTCCAAATGCTGTCCACCTACAAATCATCAAAAGACCTCAAATTAAATCTTTATCTCCTACTGAAGTTATTTTATTGTATTGCTGCTGATCTGAAATGTGATGAGAAAAATCTCGAAATTTAAAGTAAAATTTTAGTATTACCCAAAGTAAAATGTTCAAACCTATGGAGTATTTGTACATTACATCAGCTCACAACTGGAATCAAATGGCAAGTATTTTGAGGCAGTTACTGCTATAGTATTTGAAATTTTCTAGCTAATAAAAGCAGAGGGTAACTACTGTCACATCTGAATCATAACTACATTCTATTCAGAAACTGTTTATCTTCCCCATTCTTAAATGACAGTTATTCAAACAAGAACAACAATAACTATTTGGTACCAACCAATATTTCAATGTCAAGGTCTGACTTAAATTATGCTAATAAATTACTTCCTACGATTTCATTCTGGGTTACAAATGATCATATAGTCAAAATAACTGGAATTTGCAGCATGGCTATAAGAATAAGAGTAAAGAATTTTCAGGCTTAAGTAAAAGCCATTTAAAAAAAATTCCATTAAAAGTTTTTAAAGAAAAAGCCCTCTAAAAATGTCAAATGTTACAACCTTTCCTACTATTTCCAAGTATTTTCCTAGGAGTCCTCAATACCATCTCATCCTATTCAGTATGCTAACACTATGAGTATTACGCACAGTGACCTTTTAAAGAAAATAATTCAATGCTATTCTTCACATCCTTAAACACTTCTAAAAAGATCCTTCCGGATTATGAACTCATGGGAGTTTCCTAACAATTGTATACTCATCCTGTTTTACTGTCTCTCCCGGTCTATGACAAACTCAAATTTACACACCACCTCTCTTTTCTATTTTGCTACACTGCTAAAACTGGAAAGAGAAAAGATACAAAACTCTTCCATCCACCCCTCTCCAAAGCAACAATAAAAATACTAATTAACAAAATAAAGTGAAATACGAAGCAGTTTCAATACACATAAATCACATCTTAATGTCATGATTTATCTGATGGTTACCGCAAAAGACAAATTCATAGCCATACCTTGATACAGGTATACCTTCAGCAGAAACCTATCTATAGATATACTGAAACGTTTTATAGCACTATAAAATAAATTAACTATTAACACCAATCTACTAAAATTAAATATCAGTGATTAAATATCAGTAATTAAATATATTTGTATTCTAAAATGTAATTTCCCTTGGGAATATCTGGCTCAGGTGAAGAACATTTAAATGAACTCTATTTGGGAAAATACTTTTTGTCACAAGTATGTCAATAGGAAAATCACTATAAAAATTTTTAAGAGAAGTAAGCCTTTATCTCCTCATTTAACAAATAAAGCTGGTTGAGTTGGCTGCTTTTTGGTGACAAGTGGGCATTTTGGTGAGAATAATCTTACAATAATAAATCTTACAATTCTGGAAATAACAGTTCTCCAACTTCTTCAAAATGCAAAGAAAGCATATTGCTTTATAAAATAATTTTTTAAAGCTTTAATCTGAATCATATCACACTTACCCAAAGTTTGCTGTAAATTCTTTCAATGGCATTAAGCTAAACAGAAAGAATGCAAGCTGAGTACTGGGGGAAATAAAGCAGATCAATCAGTAGTTTCTAAGATAAAAGACAACGGTATAAACCTCACAGTGTGCTATTTGTTCCAGTCATTAAACACACAGGAAATACGATTTTCTAGTTAGAAAACTAATTCAAGGGCAACGCAACAAGACAGTAAAGAAAGTCTTACACACACACACAGAAAGACAACCAACAATGGCAGAGAAAAAAAGTATCATAGGATGGGAAGGCAAAATAGACGAGAAAAAGAGCAGAAATTGCATGACTATTTCTTCCTTAAATCTCTCCTTGAACCTGCCCCCAAAGAAAGCAATCCAATTTCATTACTTATGTGCACGGTCCACGGCAGAAATCTGCTTTGAGGCACAACATAACTAGAATTCTACCGAAGGCAATAAACACTATAAATAACAAGACCGAGTTTCTTATGATGACTCTTTCCCCTCTAACAATCCATCCAGCAGAGTCAATAGAAAGCGTCTGAAAAAAAACCCACAAAGCACTCAGGACGGCCCCACAGCGGTGCGGTCGAAAGGACGCAGCTGGCATGGAAGACTTGGCTTCTGGTCGCCTTCCTGGTCCTACCTGCGTGACCCCGGCCAAGTCACTTTCAGCTCTCCCGTTCCCCACCTGCACCCCGAAGGTGCGAGGGTAAAGCAACTAACATGGCATGACCCTATGAAGCCAGGGCGGAGTTGACTTCTGACTCGGGCGAGCCCTAACACGAAAGCGCACTAAAGGATGAGAAAACGATGCCCTGGGCAGTTCGGCCCCGTGGGCTCCGTCTGGGATGTCGCCGGGAATCCCCGGACAGCTGGCCGGGGCAGGACATCCAGCGCGTTTCTCCTCCGGGGGGGGGGGACCCCACCGTGCTTCTCAGCAGAGCCTCAAGACTAGTTCCTCAGCCACCTGGGCTGCCACCGGCCTCCCCACCCTCCAGTGCCGGACGCCGCCGAGGGTTGAGGTCAGAAAAACAATAAAAGGATCCGCGGGAAGAGGACGCCGCCCCCTCCGGCCCGCCCGAATTCGCCCGCGCAGGTGAGCCGGCCCGGCGGCCTCGCCCAGGTGCAGCTGCGGAGCGAACGCGCGGGGACAGGGGCTGCCGGGGCGAAGCAGGGGCCCCGCACTCACCAGCGCCCGTCGGCCCCTCGGCGGACGCGCGGACGCCTCTCCGCTCGCCTCAGCCGGCGCTACGCTCCCGGAGCCGGGCTGCCGCCGCCGCCTCGCGCCGGGCCCGCCCCCGCTGCCCCAGTGCAGCCGCGCTCCTCGCGCAAAACTTTCTCGCGGCCCTAGACCGCAGCACCCCGCCGCCGCTCCTCGGGCTCCGGCTAGCACAGAGCTGGCCCTAGCGGCGCCCACGACGGCCGCCCGCGGACTGCGCACGCGTACCCGCGCCGCCTCTGCCCCCAGACAGCGGCTGAGATTCCGGAGCGGGCACTCCCAGCGCTCGGAGACTACAAGTCCCAGCAGGCCCCGCGCGGGGCCAGGCGGCGTCTTCTTGGTTCCAGGGGCGGTGGCCTTCGACGCGTCAGGGAGGGCCGCTGGTGGAGCTGTGGGGGCCCCTGAGCTGCGGTGCATTCTGGGATTCGTAGTTTCGGAGGCCCAGAGGGCTTGGCTGCGGAGTGGAACGCAGGGTTCTCTGATGTCATCCCCTAGAGCTGCGAGGCACTTGGACCTTTAAAAATAGGCTTCATCAGTTTACAGATAATTTATTTGCAAGCTGCCCGATAATCGACCCAGGAAGCATAAATCCACCGGGTACACTTTACAGCTCTGCATGCTAATTCTTCCCTCCTGACCCTTTCTCTCCTAGGACTGTAGCTCCATCTCGCATTTACAAGGATGTTAGTAGTACAAGAGGCTAAGAGAAACTTAGAGGATTAGTCCCGACTCTCTGGAAGGATGGCACATATATATATGTATTCTCATAAATACTTACGCATAAGTATTTAACATATTTGTTGAGCACCTATGTGCCAAGTACCATGAAAAGCACTTAGGCATGCATCACAGAATATGACTGAGTACCTGCCCTCAAACAGTCTGTGGTCGATAAGGGGAGAAAGTCCCCAAATAAGCAAGATAATTACAGATTTTAGTGCAATGGAGAAACTGAGCCAGTTAGAGAAGGTAGTCAAGAAAGACTTTATGAAAACGGGATATCTGAGATGAAACCTGAAGAATGAACATTATTCAGACATGCAGACAGCTGAGAAAGAATTATATGCCACAGCTTTCATTGTGCAGGGCCCACACTAGGCTCTCAACAAATATTTGTTCCTTTTTTGCCCTTCTTCCTTCCCTCGCCCTATATAGCCTTAGATCACATCCTTGCCCCTTCAAAATCTTTATCAACACCTTTCAGAACATCCTTCCTATGTGAAGATGTACAAAGGAAACAATCAATGTCCAGAGGTTGGATGAGCTGGAGAGCTGGTAGGATAGAAAGCAAGGTAAGTCCTGATGTGCCTGGTGACATTGCTGGAGTCTTGACTACAATCCCTTCTTTATTTGTAAATGGGATCAGAAGTCTGGACACAGCCTGGCTCCTGCCTTGCCTCTGGGCCTCGTGTTTAGGAGGCATAAAATTGGATTTTGAATTAGTTTCTATTAAGATCCAAAAGAAAGCTTAGATTTTATCTCGTCTGAATCAATTCACAGAAAATCAGCCTTAGATTTACCTGTGGAGACTTACCTATATGATCTTAGGCAGAGGATGACACTTTGCCCTTCTGAATCTCAGTGACCTAACCATAAATGGGTACAATCTGAGAGTCTGATAAACCAGTGGAAGTGAAAACACTCACCAACTGCACGGAACGCCCCCATCCTGCCTCTTTCAGATTCATCTTCAATTACCTTTCATTTCCAAGCTGGTCATTCTAACATCTTTTGAGAGACCTCAGATATACAGGCTTGGTTGCTTCTCCAGGCCTCATAGCACAAGGAAAAGGGCTTGGCCTCAATTGCAGTTTAGTAACTGTCCAGAGCAGACTGTTCCTTTGCTCCACACAGTGGGGTTTTTGTTTTTGTTTTCATTTTTGTTTTAATTGAATGTGTGGCTAACATTTAAAAATAAGGAGATTCACCTAAAACACCAGTGTCACCTGCCTGACTTCTCTAAGTATTCCAGTTTGCCTTCCCTGGCTAGAAGGTCTCCAAGGGGTCTCCAGCTTTTCAGTTCTGGGATTTTAAAAGGCCATTCTCTAGGTTCCCCTGCCAATTTCCCAGTCATTGCAAGGAAAAACAGAAGGGTGGCTGAAGAACCTCTGTGCTCAGAGGTTGAGGCTCCTTCTCCATCACTGCCCTGAGTTCAGTTCTCAGATTTAGCAAAAAAAAAAAAAAAACCAGGACACCCAGTTAAAGTTGAATTCCAGATAAACGACAATTAGTTTTAGTCTTAGTTTAAGTATATCCCAAATAGTCCATGGGATATACTTATACTAAAACAGTATTCCTTGTTCATCTGAGGTGCAAATTCAATTGAGCATCCTGTATTTTACCTGAAGACCCCATCCGTGAGATGGGAAATACTGAGGCTGAGAGCCACTGACTCTTTCCGGGAAGGAGCCAGAGGGAGTCTTTCTCCCGATTGTCATTACCAATTGACATCACTGATTGAGCACATCAAAATTATTCCTTTGCTTCTTTTGCATAATAAGCCCAGGAGGTTGGCATCATGAACCACATTTACACACAATGAGGGAAGCCAGAGAAGTGATTCAATTTGCCCAAAGACACAGCAAGAAAATCCCAGGGCCTCACTGAGGTTGTAGTTTAACTGGAACCCGATAACACCTTTCTCTATCAGAGGCTCTGAATCCGTCAATACATGCGACAAAACGAAAGGAAACAAAACAACTCTCTGCTTTTCCTCGGCCTTTTTCGAGGGGCGGAGAGGTTTATTACATAACAGTGCTTTTAGTGTTATATAAAAAAAAAAGTATGTGGAATATTCCCCTGTTGAAATTACATTCTGGGCGCAAACCAAGAACATTCAGGTCACACAGACAGCACCAAAGAATGCAGGAATATTCCATCAATACTTGTCACCTGGTGAAAAAGAAGAATCCAAGGCTTTGCAATTTCCCTTTAAATACCATTGTCATCATGTCAACATCGTCAGGCCTCGCATGTGTAAAGTTCTTTGATGTTTTGTGCAAAAATATTTACTGAGCTCCTTCTACATGCCCCTTCTACAGCTGGGCCCTGGGTCTTCTACGTGGACTCAGTTACTTTGACAACACAAGAAAGATGCACTTCTTATCCAAAGACACACAGAAGGTTACTGTGCACTTGCCCCCTCTAATATTTGACCTCCCCTACCGTCATGGACCCTTCATATCTCCCTTCTCTATTTTACTTTCTTCTCCTTTACAATTATCATGTTCCCACTATTTTTCTTATTTTCTGCATGTCCCACTAGAATGTAACTCCCAGTGGACAGTACTTTGTCTGTTTTCTTCATCACAGCATTCCCAGTGCCTAGAACAGAAATATTTGCTGACCGGTGAGTACCGCAGGCCCTGTCTGTGGACTGAGTCAGAATCAGGACTCAGAGAGAGGCACTCCATAAGTAGATCCCTGTTCTAGCCAGAATTCAGAACCAAGATAACAAAAGTAAGCCTGAACCCCAATCTCTCTGAACCCAGCTTTGGTCCTTTTGTGTCTCCTCCAGAAACTGGGGAGCAGAGAGCTAAAAATAGCTCTTCCCTATTTTTCAATGTCAAAATGAGACCCGAACCCGGGCAGTGGGTGGGGTCGTGCGGGTGGTTGAAGAGTGGGGACGTGGCCCTCCCGGTCCTCCATAGGTACCTGCCATCAGCCATGAGATAGGAAGGATGATTCATGGCAATTACCCTGGGTGGGGCAGGATTAAGTGACCTGCCCCGATTGCAAATCAGGAGACTAAATTCTCCTTCTGGAACTAATTTCTGTGTCCCAGGGTGGGGTGCAAAATCTGCTTTCAGGAAGGGGACGTGAGGAACTGTCCGTGTTTCATGCACACCAAGGGGTAAGGTCAGAAATTACAGTCAGGTCTGCAACCAGCCCAAATTCCAGGTGCACAAAGGAAAATAAAAACAAGTTGGGGATGAGGGGGAGTTGATTGCCTCCAAGACCTGCAAAGAGTCGATTTAGGGCTTTCCTGCCTTGGGATCTGTCAGGTGGCAAGGAAGGGATCCTGCCCCTGAGGGTCTGGATTCAACTTGATGTAAAATCAACTAATGCCACGGGATCCCCCAGAACCCTTATGATCTCTGGGTTCCAGTGAGGCCCCAGCCACATCAGACACCCTGGTTAGGTCATGCGTTAATTATCCTGAACATGGTGGGTGTGGGACACTCGTCAATCCTAAAATTGCAGTACAACAGAATGCTAGAATGCTACTGTCATCCACAACTGTGGTCTCTTGCTCCAGAGTGGCGTGAAAACTTGAAAAGCAAGATTTTCTGAAGCCAAGGTGCTCATCCAGGGCTAAAGCTGGGTTGCTAAATGCCACGTTCAAGTGGGGAACACTGCAGAAGGTGGAGGGGTCTTTCCAGACAAAGTTGGAAAAGGATCTTGGAGGAAAATAAAATCCATCCTGGGCTTCACAGTCTCTTCAGCCTTGTGGGAAATGCCCCTCAGCACCTACTACTCACCTGTCTTCCACATCTAACCCAGCTTCTCCTTACTTCAGAGCTGCTGGGTTCCTCTCATCCGTCTTGCCATTGACCGGGAGAGTTGATTTACATTCAACAACAAAAACTAATACCTTGAGTTTTGAGGAGGGCTCGCCACACTGACCCCTCCGAGGAAGAGAAGCAGAAGTCACGGCTTCTACTCTGAGGACTGGGGATGTCGCAGGGCCCACCCCGGGAGAGGAACACAGAGGCGCCCGGGCTGTGCAGTCCACCGGCCACTGACCAGCTGGGTGACCGTGGGCATGTAACCTTATTTCTCTGAGCCTCAATTGTCCCCATCTGTCAGATGGGGATGATTAAAGTTCTTACTTCACAGCCTCATAATGAGTTGTCTTCATTTCCTAGAGTTAACATAGTAATGACTGTGCTGATTTGGATGTATTATGTCCCCCAAAATGCCATTATCTTTGATGCAGTCTTGTGTGGGCAGGAAACATATTGGTGTTGATTATTTTGGAGACTTTTGATTGGATGTTTCCGTGGAGATGTGATCACTCAACTGTGGGTGAGATCTTTCATTGGATAATTTCCACGGAGGTGTGACCCCACCCATTCAGAATGAGCCTTGATTAGTTTACTAGAGCACTATATAAGCTAAGACAGAAGGAGTGAGCTTGCCACAGCCAAGAGGGACACTTTGAAGAACACACAGGAGCTAGAGAGAAGCTGTAGCTTACAGAGACATTTTGGAGACGGCCTTTGAAAGCAGACTTTTGCTCCAGAGAAGCTAAGAGAGGACAAACACCCCAAGAGCAAGTAAGAGTGACATTTTTGAGGAACTGCAGCCTAGAGAGGAACGTCCTGGGAGAAAGCCATTTTGAAACCAGAACTACAGAGCAGACTCCAGCCACGTGCCTTCTCAGCTAAACAGAGATTTTCTGGACACCATTGGCCATCCTCCAGTGAAGGTACCCAATTGTCAGTGCATTACCTTGGACACTTTATGGCCTTAAGACTGTAACTGTGTAACCAAATAAACCCCCTTTTATAAAAGCCAATCCATTTCTGGTGTTTTGCCTAACGGCAGCATTGGCAAACCGGAAAAATGACCACAGACTTGGTGGCTTAAAACAACAGAAATTTTTTCTCTCACAGTCCTGGAGGCTAGAAGTCTCCCTCCCACAGCTCTAGGGAAGAGTCCTCTTGCCTCTACCAGCTTGTGGTGGGGGCTGGCAACGGTTGGTGCTTCGCGGCTTGGAGCTGCGGTGCTGCAGCCTTAGCTCTGTCGTCACGCAGCCATCTCCCTGGAGTGGCTCTGGCTCTGGCTCTCTTCTCCTCTGCTTATAAAAACACCACTCAAATTGGATTAAGGGCTCACCCCACTTCAGTACAACCCCATCTTAACTAATTACATCTGCAATGACCCTATTTTCAAATAAGGTCACATCCCCAGGTACTGCAGGTTAGGACTTCAGTTTATCTTTTGGGGGGACACGATTCAACTGATAACATGAGTGATAAATGAAGTAACACCTGTAGAGCTCTTAGCCCAGTGCCTGGCACCCATCAAGGGCTCCATAAATGTTGTGATTGTGTTCTTTTGTTTAGCCCCGTTCCCACGCCCACCTGACCAAGCGGATGACACACTCAGAATGTCTCCTGGGCAGTGAAGAGAGTTTCGAGTTACTTGGACTGCTGTGGACCCCACACATATCTGTGGTGACTAGGAGGAAATACTCATCGTGGTCAAGGATCTTGGGGTTTGGGGGTGGCTGGAGCTCAGGAGCATGGGGATATGGTGCTGGGGAAAGAGGTGCAGCCTGACTTGGAAGGGCCCAGATTGCCAGTCGAAGGGGTGGTGGGATTTAGTTTCCCAAGTGCACCCCACTTCTCCCATCTACTAGCCAAAGAAAAACAATAAAAATAAATTGACTTAGATAGACTAGAACAGGACTATGATGGCTTCTTCATCATTTTCAGTCAAAACTGGTTCCTTCAGACACAGAGCACATTCAACCACCAGCTCATGGGTTGCCCTCCCCCATCCCACCGCCCACACCCAGAGCAGGGACAGTTCTAAAAATAGAGGGCCTTTACTGATCCCCTCGCATGTAAATACATCTTTGTTCCCGGCTGGCATTTAATAACTGTACTTTATGGGGAAACAAAAGTTGTAATCAGAGCCCAACAATGGAAGCTGCAGTCAGCTCTGAACAATGCGCAGAATTCCCCTGGGGACCCCCCACCCCCATCCGCAGCTGTGAGAACCAGAAGTCACGGGCACGAACTCCATTCACAATTATCCGCCCAGTCCCGATGTGGTTTATTTAAACCACGGCTGGCCCGGCTCCTCGGAGGGCTTTCGAGGGGCCGAGAAGGGGTGCCAAGCTGGGCTCCTGCCAGGACCCACCCGTGCTGCAGGTGTGCACGCGGGGCTGGCCCCGAGAAGCCAGCGGACGGGCGCAGTGACAGAGCCAGGCGCCCGAGGCCGGAGACGCAGCAGGCTGCTCCGCGCCAGCGCTGCATGCAAGACTTCCTTCAGATAAAAGAGCTTGCTCTGGTTTCCTGATCCCACTCTGCAGGCTGCACATTCCAGGAGAAGCCCAGCTGGCTCCCCTGCACGAAGTCCCAGGGCCCCAGAGAGGGGAGGTCTTTAAAAGGGGCTTTCCGGGGGGTCTTGTCTCTGCTGCACATTAGAATCATTGGATGTCTTTTAAAAAAATTCTGAGAACCAAGCCCCAAGCCAGACCAATTGACTCAGGTGCTCTGACCTCAGGGAGCTGGCAGCAGTATTTTTTTTCTTCCTTTTGTTTTGTTTTGAGGCATAACATAAATAAAGTCTGCAATTCTAAATTATAAAGCTCAGTCAACTGCAACCACCTGCCAGAGTCAGATACATTTCCAACATGCCAGGTCTCTGTCACCATGGATCAGTTTTGCCTGTTCTGGAACTTCTTCTCATGGTGATTACACCTACACACTCTTTGGGGTTCAACTTCTTTTGCTCAGGATTATGTCTGTGAGATTTATCCATGTCATTGTGTGTTGTAATAACTCATTTTTTAATTGCTGTGTAATATTTCTGTTTATGAATAAAGCACAATTTATCTATTCTCCTGCTGTGGACATTTGGGCTTCCAGGTTTGGGTTCTTATGAATAAAACTGCTGTGAACATTTTTGTGCAATTCTTTGGTGGACATTTGTACTCATTTCTTTTGGATATATATCTAGGAGTAGAAGTGCTGTGTCTTATTGTCAGAGAACATCTAACTTAATAAGACACAGAAAACTCTTTTATGAAGTGGTTGCGCCAGTGCACTCCTACCAGCAGGGTATGAGTTTCAATTGCCCACATTCTCACCAGCTCTTGATAATCTCTGTAATTTTAGCCATTGTGGTGGATGTGTATTTTTTTTAACTTTTTATTTTGAAATAATTTCAAACTTGCAGGACAGTTGCAAAAATAATATAAATCCTGCTTATATCCCCAGATACCCAGATACCCAGATCCACAATTTGAATATTTTGCCATATTTGTCATATAATTCTATCAATTCATCAATCAATCAATCAATCCATTTATCTGTCCATCCACACAGTCATCTATTGGGATGTCTGTCTGTCTGTCTATTTATCAATATATTTTCTGGACATTTGAATGTAGGTTGATTACATTCTGTTCCTTGATGCTGCCATGCACATTTCCTAAGAACAAGGCTATTCACTTATGTAACCACCTTAAGGTGACATCAGTATTTTTAAAAGACTTTAGGGTGATTCTAATTCACAGTCAGGGCTGAGACCCCAGGATCTTATTTGCCTCCATTTGTAGATAAGGAAAGAGACAAAGTCAAACTTGGGGCTTCCCATTCCTGGCCCAAGTCTTCCCATTATTACCTCTCACTGGATGCTTGGAATTTTGGCCAGTGACCAGGTATGACCACAGCATCTCAGCATCGCAGGGAGAAAGCAGAAGGAACTGGCCAAGCCCCCCGGCTGGCTGCAAGGAGAGCAGGTGGGTAGTCTGAAGAACCATGGCCCAATGGTAGAGAAAGCTCCAAGCTGTTGCTAGGATCTAGAGAAGCCATAAAGGCAGCAGTCAGCAGCGTGAGGACATCCCCCCAAACCAAGCCCCTCAGGTATTCTCCATCTCAGGACCACCACCTCCCAGGTACCCAAGCAGAAGCCTGGGGATCACCTTCACCCCTTTCTCTCTTCCATTGCCCTGTCCAGTGATATGCCAAGTCCTGTCATTCTAGACTCCTAAATGTTTCAAGTGCACTGATCCTCTCTGTCCCACTGGCCCTCCCCTGGCCCAGTCCCCACTACATGTGCCCAGACTCCTAAAGCAGCCTGCTAAAGCAATCTTTCTCACACACAAACTGGATGGAGCCACTGCCTCCCTGAAAAGCCTTCAATGGCTCCCAGTTGCCTTGGGGTAAAATCCAACTCCCCCATAAGAATATCACTACAAGATAATGAACATAGCCATCACACCCAAAAGTTTTCTCATTTCCTGTCCCATTATAATCCTTTCCTCCTGCCTCTTCCACCCCAACTGTAACCAGTGGTCTGCTTTCTGTTTCCACGATTAGTTCACGTTTTCTGGAATTTTATGTAAATGTACTCTTTTTTCTCTTTTTTTTTTTTGTCTGTCTTTTCACTCGGCATTATTGCTTTAAGATCCATCCATGTGGTAGTATGTAGCAATAATTCCATTTTATGGATCTACGATGATTTATCTATTCACCTGCTGATAGATATTTGTTTTCTCCCGTCCTGTGCCTTTTCTTATGTTGCTTTCTCGCCCAGCCTCTCCCCACCCCACCCCACCTAATAAATCAGCCATAATTGGGATGTAAGCTTTAAGATCTTGATCAAAATGCATCACCTCTGAGAAACCTGCTGGCCTTTCCGGGAGAAGTGACCCTCTCTCCTCTGAGACCACGCTGCTCTCTGTTTTGAAATTACAGGAATGTCTCCCCCAGGGGACCATGATTGCCACAAGGGCAGGAACCATGTCTTCACTGTCTCTGTAGCCTCAGCCCCCAGCACAGTGCCTGAACACAGGAACAGTCGAGGAAAAGTGGCCTCTTTCAGGAAGGCAGCCCCCTGCCATGGAGGCTGGGTGTCCTGGGGCAGACCTGGCTTTGGGAAAGAAAGCTGGCAGAAAGTAGGCAGGCTCCAGGCCCGGAAAGGGGCGAAGCCCTACAGGAGTCCAGTGGGACAGACTGGGGCCTCCGAGGGGCTGGCTCAGCCTGAGAATGGGTGTGGAGTTGCCAGGGCACACTCCTGGTAGCAACCCCAGGTGACTTTAATGCCTCACCTGTAGGCTCAGCTCCAGACTCTTAGCCCCCCCCCCCCCACCTCTGTGGCGAAGGACGCGAGAGCCAGAGAGATCAGAGCCCACAGGAGGGGCATCGGTGGGCCCTGCCACGGTCCTGGGGGCTCCCAAGTCCGGGCTTGGCCCTGAGCTCAGACTTGTGCTTCACCACGTGACCCTGGTCCCCACGAGAGTCTCCCCTTCCAGTGAGCACGTGGATCTGCCCAGGAAGTGGGTCAAAGTAGGCTGAGTTGTATTTCCTGCTACAAGATTCCTTTTCCCTGACTTCTCTCTGATCCTTCACTTAAGTGAATTAGCCCGACAATGTATTTCTCAGTCAGCTCGGTGGATGGCGACCCAACAGCACTATCAGAAAGCCCAGAGCTCCGAACGGACAGCTCACTATCAATTCCTCTTTTTGTCCTAAAGATAGGATCAGCAGTATTTAGGAAAGCTGTTTAAAAAAATATGAATATGACCAATCTTTTACAAAGACTTAGTAATCACATCTCTGTGATCTAATCTTCTTGCTGGAAAGGGATGCTGTTAGAGCCAGACAGACGTGAATTCAAATCTACCACCTGTCAGCTGTGTAGCTTTGAGCCACTCACTCAGCTGCCCTAAGGGTTTTCTCATTGGCCAAATGATCCCTCTTGCTGCAGAGAAGATGTGGGGATTAGACATGTGGGAGGTAAAATCCCTGCCATAGGAGGGGTGCTTAGCACACAGTAGGGATTCAATAATGGCTATCATGATGGGGTCTACTGGGCCAACAGAGGAGGCATTTCTCCCTGCCAGCATGGCCACCACCACACCCCGGTCCTGGGTTCATCATCTTCACCTCCTGACAAGAAACAGCCCTTCTCCGGATGCTCTCCTGGTTATGCTGAAACGCCCTGCCCCACTTCTTTCCAGTGCCCACATGCCGCCTGCCAGATTGTTTGTTTTGGAGGCAGGGAAGCCAGCCAGGGAGTGGTGGGCCTGCTCAGAAGTTGCTCCCTGAGTCATTGCTGGGAGAAGCCAGTGCACCCAAGCACCTACCCAGCATGTCAGAGAAGGACACCCTAGGGGTGGGGTTGCTGGGGACAGGGGTGGGGTGGGAGGCAGAGTGATGGGGACAGAGGGTCATAAGCCAGACGAATGGTGTGGGCTTTACCCTGGGAGAAATGGAGCTGGGGCACTGAAAAGTTTTAAGTAAGAAAGGGACACAATCAAATTTGCAAGTTAGAAGTCCTTCTGAACTCTCTCAGCAACCTTTCCAGAAGGGAAAAGTTCGCCTACATCCCAGCTTCATGGCCTTCCTTTGTTCAAC
Source organism: Bradypus variegatus (assembly GCA_004027775.1). Lineage (NCBI taxonomy): Eukaryota > Metazoa > Chordata > Mammalia > Pilosa > Bradypodidae > Bradypus > Bradypus variegatus. The sequence continues at coordinate 9,664 of PVKY010002614.1, read as the reverse complement.
ACAGGTGTTCTGCTCTAACTGATCCCTGAAACAGACCTTCCACACCTCTGCCCCATCAGAGGTCTGCCACCCCTGCTCTCCATCCAGCAACATTCACCTCGTGCTTCAAGGCCCCCTGTGGCTCTACCTCCTCCAGAAATCCTTTCCTTGTCTCCAGCAGACATTCATGCTCCCACCCCACATAGCCAGTGGCCAGAGTCATTCAGAACTTGCTGCTGAGGAAAACACACAGGGCAGAGGAAAAAACATTTTTGCAGTCAGAAGACCTAAGTTCAAGTTCAGTTTTTGTCCTTAATGTGGTCTTCAGTACCTCACTCGATATCTCTGAACTATTTTGCTCATTTGCACAATGGGCAACATAACACATCTACTAGGGTTGTGGTATCAAGGGAATGTAAAAGCCCACAGCAAACAGTGATATTAAATAAAAATTGGAAAAGTCCTGGGCTGTAGAGCTGAGAAGACCTGGGGTGGAAGCCTGGCTTGATCTCCTACTGGTTGACTGCCTCTAGACAGGCCACCCAGTCACTCTGGGCTTAATCTTCTCCTCTGTAAGTCGATGGTGCACCTGCCTCCAGGATTAATGAGAAGATAAAGAATGTAAAGCAGGTAGTTCAGTGCACATAGCAGCCTGGCCCTGGATGTTAGTGACCTCCCCTCCTCACTGCTAAAAACCAGGGCTTTGGATTGAAGTACATGTTTGACTGGCAAATTTACTTACTTACCAACCACATAAAAGGATGGATGGATGGATGCATGCATGCATGGACAGACAGATGGACGAATGAAAGTTTAACTGAATAAATCAATCACTGAGAAGACCAAACTGATAACTGAATAAACATTGAGGAACAAATGAATACCTAAATGAATGTGCAATTAATGGAGCAGTGAATCACTGGATGAGTGAAAGGATAGATATGACAGTATATGACTGCTCTTCCTTGGACCAGAACCCCCCGCCCCCCAGCACTCAGAACCCCCCACACCCCCAGCACTCGGGCCTTCCAGTTAAGCACTAGCTAACTTGAAGGCCCTCCCTTAGTGGCAAACAGATGTCTCTGCCAGGAAGCCAGGGGAATGAGGTTCCTAAAGAGAAGCAGCATTTGGCTCCTTTGAAAGTGCATCCTGGGCCTATCTCGGCAATAAAGGTGAATATTGTGGGGATGGGTGACCCAGAGTAAGTGCTGAGTTGGAGTGGCCAGTGGAGCAGCTTGGGCCTGGTGCTCTCCCAGGCTGTCACCGACCTCCTGATGGGGAAGTAGGCTTCCTTTGCCTCATTAGAGAAGATGCAACTGACATCAGCAAGCTAGGGAAGCAGGCTAGAATCCCTGGAAGAGGCAACCTGGAGGGAGCTGAGGCATGGCTGCCATCCTGCCAGTTGTGAGTCTGTGGGTCAACTGGAATCGTCCCGCTGCTGGAGCAAGGCCTGCTGCAGCACATCTCAGCCTCGAGGGGCAGGACGGTTCTGGAAGTGGATAAGCAGGAACAGCCACACAATAGTGTGATTTCATATAACAGCATGAGAATCCACTGGACAGCGTGCAACCACATGACAGTGGGAAAAGCACATGACAGTGTGAGTTTGCCCTAAAGCATGTTGTGACCACCTGGAAGCCGTAACCACGTGGAAACCAGGTGACAGCATGAACGTTCACAGGGCACTCTCACAGCACCCCTCCCTCCAGGATTGCAGGTACAGGCTGATTCTGGAAATCTGAGAAACCCAGTTTTGAGTTCAAGCTCTGCCATGTAACAGGCATGGTACAATTCACCTTACTTAATTCCTATTTCCTCATCAGTGACACAGGTGCGGTTAGATAAACTTTTGGTTGAGATATCGATATGTATATGTACTAGGCCATTTGTAGATCGTGGTATGTGAACAGTCAAGCAGGAGTATACAGAAAAGCTGGTAAGGCCAAGAGGCCTTTAATCACTGCCACCCCCTCGGGTAGGGGAGGGTGGTCCACCCACCAACCTTCCCAATGGAGTCCTCGCTGCACCCACTGCAGATGTCAGCACCCAAGCAAAGGCCCAGAGCTCCTGCCGCAGCCCAATGCCACCCATCCCGTGCAGCAGCCCCAGCACTGGCTCCTTAGGGTGGAGGATGCAAGGGTGCTGTCCACAGTCTGGTGTCTGACTATTACTGTGGCCAGCCAAGCTCATAGAAGGATTCCCAGAAGGTGTCCGATCCGCCCGAGACCTCAGGCTCCCTGACCTGTTCCGCATTGGAATGGGGGTGGGCAGGGGGTTCTGAGGGGCTCTCTGGCCTGTGCAACTCCTTGTCGTGGGTGTAGGACCCTGGCTGGCTTGCAGAGGCTTCCTTCCCTCTCCCTGTGCCCTCTCCCCTTTCCCTCTGCCCTTGCTCCTTAGTCTCCTCAACTCTTTCCCTCTCTCCCCATCCCAGGCAGGATTCCATCTCACCTTCTGGGGTGCAGGACCAGACAGGGAGGGGCGCCCACAAAGATCTGCTCCCGGGGCTGGACCTGGAAACCTTACCCACTGGGGAGGTGGACCTGCTGCAAGCAAATCTCCTAGACATTATTATACAAAACGAGAGCAAGCCTCTTTCCTGGCCGTCAGTTACATAACAAAAGGCTCCCACTTGAGCTCCCCACCTCAATCCACACTTTTATTCTACAAATATTTAAGGGGCGGCGGCGCGGCGCGGCTCAGGCGTGGGAGCTGCGCCTCCTCCTCCCGGGCTGTTTGCCCAGCTGCATCGTGGGGCTGTGACCCCCGCCGCCGCGCACCCCATGGCACCTGTGACTGACGACGAAGTAACAAGGAAGCGTCTGCTGACTGACGCAGACGGTGCTGGAGATGACCAGAGAATTAATCTGCTAGGAAAGAGCTTCATTAAATGGTGCATCTCTGGGTTCCAGGAAAGAGGGATACAGCCAGTATCAACGATGCCCAGCGCACTGTCACAATGTGGATTTCCAATGGGCAAAACCTTGTTGGTGTAGGATATGAATCTCAGAGAAATGGAAAATTATGAAAACATTTACAAAGAAATAGAGTGTAGCATCACTGGAGCACATAAAAATATTGCAGGTACGAAAAGCAGATTCTTCAAACAAAGCGAACATGAAAAAATCGCCAAGAATATGGTGCTTTGGCAAAAGGGATCCATCATCATCCAGAACAGGCACGAGACATTAAAGGAACTAGAGGCTCTGGGAGTGTCTTTCACATATTAAAGAAAGCGTTGAAGAGAAGCTGGAATTGAGACGGAAACAGTTTCACATTCTTCTTAGCACTATCTGCCAACTTCGGCAAACACTAAGAAAATGATGAAAAGCTCTCACGGGGAGGAAACTCAAGAGAAAAGCAGGGAAACAAATCCCAAGCCATAGATCAGGTTGATTGCTCACCATTTCCAAAAACATTGAAATAGCTACACGGTCTTAGGGTGTTTAGAATTTATCATGCTCTTGAGATATTTAAAGGTATTTCTGCAGTGAAATACTTTACTTCTACATATTAATACACATTTCTTTCATATTTCTTCACACAAAGGGATATGTCTTTAGTATAGATTTGGTTTTATTAAAATGTTTTTTTTATTCCTAAACTTTGTAGGTGGGAAGAAGTACTCCAAAAATGTTTGATAAAATGTTTTCAAACAGGAAAAAAAAAATTTAAGGAAGGCCTGCTACAGCCCAAACACTATTCTAGTTAATTGGGATATATCAGTTAAAAAAACAAAACAAAAACAAAGATTCCTCTCCTCGCAAAGTTTATGTTCAGTCTGGATGGAAAGGTGGGGATGGGGTGGGAGGAAGAGGCAGTAGACAATAGGCATCATAAATCAGTAAATTGAAGGTGATCAGTGCTATGAAAAAAAGAGCAAAGCGGAGCCCAGTAAGGGGGATTGGGGATGGGAGGGGTGGTCACGGTGGCCTGGTAAAGTCGGTGATATTTGTACTTAGTACTTGAAGGTGAAGATATGAACCCTAAAGATTTGACAGGAGAGGCACGCTTTGTGGAAAGAGCATTTCCCCATCGCCTGCAGGCAGCAATATTTTAAACATTAAACAATAAAAAGTGCCTGGATTTACGGGCCTTTGAAAAGGATTAAAACCAGAAAAAATAATCTATTAGCATCAAAATAAGAAAAAGACAATATTGACATGAACAAACATTTAAACACACATCCATACATAATGCAACATTTTGTCAACTTCCTTAATTATTAAATTTCATGTTCAAATTTCATGTCATTTAAAACTAACAGAGGTTAGAGTTTTTTCACTTCACAAAAAAATTCCCAAATGTACACAATTGCTAGGAAATCATAGCCCATTATACAATATTATTCAGCATTTCTTGTAGCTAAATGATTTAAAAAGCAAAATTATAAAATTCCTTTAAAGATAGAAAACAAAAGTGATTACATTTAAAGTGGGATTGGCTAAGTTTTGATATGTTTGATGTCATAAAGAAAGGGAATTCTGAAAGTAAGATTAGGCACAGCACAGTCTTTAAATACTCCCACTTCTGGGGTCTAATGCTGAGGCTCACTTTTTCAGGCCAGATGCCTGGCAAAATTTTGTGTGCACCCACTATGGACGTAACTGGGGTGAGTGACTGTCCATGCAAAGAGAGTATGAGTTAATTTCTTGATTTTCTTGCATAAAACTCCTATTTCTGTATGTAATCTTATTTTTCTGTTGCCTTTTCTTGTCATTTCTGGGATGGGTCAGTGCATCTCCGATTCTGAAGAGAAGTGGAATGAGATGGGGCTGGGGAAAAGGCTTGTCGGCTCTTTGTCTGGCCCAGCACTAGGCCATGTGCTGGGCTTCCCTGGATTTCATCATCTGAGAGCAGGCCCCTGGGTGCTTAGCAAACCCTCCTGTGTACCAGGTTCAGAGCCATAGCCCAAGGAGGTATTAGATCGTCTGCTCTTGAGCCACTGACCCCAAACCTCACTGTGTAAGACTGGCTGAATTCAGAAAAGTTTGGCCTTTTAGAACAAACTATAAGCAGTCAAAATGAAAGGGGTGGCATGAAGGCCCTTGGAACAGACAAGAGACCATCAGTCCTCCCACTTTCCCAGCTGGTGTCATCCAGGTTGCTATGCCCCTATTGAGACAACATCTGGGTACAGTCCACTCTTCTCTAGAACAGCAGTTCTCAAAGCGTGATCCAGGTCCCAACAGCATCATTTCACCTGGGAACTTGTTAGAAATGCAAATACTCAGGCCTCATCCCAAACCTGCTGAGTCGCTGGCCGGGCAGTCTGTGTTTAACAAACCCTCCAAGTGATTCTGATACACACTGAAAGTCCCAGATCCGTTTGCTCCGTGTAAATCGGTTCCTGTTCTAGTGTCATCGTTCAGTGCACAGAGGTTGCCTTTGACTCGGGGGGGTCCTGTGCTAGGACATCTTTTCCCAAAGAGTCATAAATAGCCCTTGAAGGGATCTGGCAGGCAGCCTGGCACAGCAGAGATGGGTGCTCTGAAGCTGACAGTCCCTGTTCAAATCACGGCTCTGCTGTTTACCAGCTGCGCTCCTTTGGTTGCCTCTCTGGCCCTTGGAAGTCAGTTCCCTTAGCTGCAAAGTTAGAATATGACAATGGAAACTCATAGGGGAGATAGAATCCCTTTAGAGCTCCTAGCACTGGGCCAGCCACATAGCAAACTCTCACAACATTTTGTAAATCAAGATTTATGGCCAATGGATTTTCCTACAAGAGCAGCTGCGGTGTTGACCTCACGGTTGCCACCTGAGCCTCAGAGCACACGTGGCAGCAAAGAATCCTCTCATTTGGGCCAACTTCTCTGCCAGGACAGGTTGAGTGGATAGGGCCTAAAGCCAGCCTCCAAACCCAATCCACTTCCAGTCCCCCTCGAAGCGGGAATGGTGGTTTCTTCCCATTCTGGACCATTGAACCAGGCCACCTCTGTCTTCTGCGAGGAAAATGGTGAACTGGGCGGCCCTCCGTTTGTTGAAGGAGGACATTCCTTTCCCCAACAGCAGGGCTGAGGGAAATGTGACACCATCGGAGCTGCCTTTCTTTTCCCCTTTGTCCACTGAGAAAGTCTTTCATTGTTGATTCATATGCTAACACATAGAGAACTCTATCAGGATTCTGGCCTTTAATAAAGAAACAACTAATATGCCTGTTAATCCAGAGCTATGTTCTCAAAGTGTGCAAGTGTTTATTACCCCAACCTCACTGGGCTACGTGAAGAAATTGACAGTAAGCATTTAGAAGCTTTTAGGGCATTTTGATATTATTGCAACATCCAAATACATGCTCAAGAGGCCATATTTTGAGTGTCTTGTTTTCTAGTCTCTCATTTTTCAAGAGCATTTGGGATTTGGGGTTTTGAGACTTTCTGTTGATTTCCAGAAGGAGACATCCTTGCATAATAAAACATCTTCTCTCTCTCTTTCTCTGTTGGTAAGAAAAATTTTGAAATTCCAGAATGACTCAGGACATTCCATCCTGAGAAAGGTGTTCAGAAGAAAACATTCAGTGCTGCTAAGATCATATCATTTTGTGAGATTTTCCTAAGCACTGGGTGACCAGGAGGAACTTTCCAAAGTATCCTTAACCCTTGGCAAGAAACATGATGACTAGAGGAGCCAAGCTCGAGAAGAACGAACAGGTGGCTGGGAGGACAGAAAGATGCAGTCTGTAATGATGCTGTTTACAAGGCCGTGGAGGGGAGAAAGAGAAGAGAAAGCCCTCTGGGGAGAAGCCCTCTTGCTTCTTCCTTCCTCTCCCACTCATAGTGTCCTCCCACACCTTCCAAGACTAAACCGTAAATAACAGAAGAGCCAGGCCACATTTCTAGGGCCTTCCACTAACCCTCCCTTGGCCTGTAAGGAGAGTTAAAAAATGGAAAATCACCTCGTGGGCTTCCTGGGCCTTTTCCACTGGACTAGTTTCAGAGATTTCGGTGATTGTCTTCAAACAACTGCCCTTCATTCTTAGAGCTGGTGCTTGAGGCATCAACTGATTAATAAACTCAACCAATATTTACTGAGTGCCATGCATTGTCATAATGCTAGACACACAGCAGTGAGCGGGGCAAAGCCCCTGAGATCAGGAAGCAGTAACGAACAAGCCAGCAGAGAACTAGATGAATCCAGAGAGTAGCCAGCAGCAGAAGAAAATGTAAGAAAGTAATGGGACCAAGAAAGCAGGGGTGGGGGTGGGAGGATCGGGGAAACTGATTGAGGAGGTGACCCTGGGGCTGAGACCTAATGATAAAAAGAGACCAGTTGTGTGACCATCTGCAGGGAGACACGTTCCCAGGCAGGGGAACAGAGAGTGCAAGGGCTCGGAGAGGGGAAAGGGTGTGATGTGTTTCAGCCACAGGAAGAAGCGTAATGTGGCGGCAGTCAAGTAAATGGGAGAATATAGTGAGGTCCAGGCAGTGAGCAAGGGTCTGAATGCAGGATCTTGTCAGCCAGGGTGGAGTTAGATGGTTCACTGTATTCAAAGTGCTTTTGGAATAGGGTTGCCAGAGAAAATACAGACTGTCCAGCTGAATTTCCGTTTCAGAAAGAAAAAGGAAATATAGAATCTAAACTTTGTATCAATGTTGAATTTCTCAAACTTCTTAGCTGCGGTTAATGGGGTTGCATAAAAGAATGTTCTTGTTCATGGGAAATGTATATGTGAATTATAATGTTTGTTCAAGGATGTGTACAGCTTGCTCTCATATGTTCAGAAGACGGAGCAATAGATGATGGATGATAGAGATGGAGGGAGGGAAGGAGGGAAGGAGGGAGGGAAGGAGGGAAGGAGGGAGAGAGGGAGGGAAAGAAAGAAAGAAATGGTGGTGTGACAGGATGCTAAAGTTGGTGGATGGGGTATTGGGGGAGGGGGGTCGGGGTATGCTGGAGTTCTGTGTATGGGGTTTGTATTGTTTTTGCAACTGTTGCTGTAAGTTTGAATTTATTTCAAAATAAAATTTAAAAAAAATTGAATTTCAGATCATTTTGGAGACATACTTATACTAAAACATTATAATTTGAATTATCTGAGATTCAAATTTAACTGGCATCCTGAATTTTTATTTGCTAAACTTGGCAGCCCTACTTGGGTAGCAGTAAAGGGTTCTTAAGCTATGGAGAGATGCCATCCAATTTATATGCTCTTTGGTTATGTGGCCTGCTGTGGGGATTGTGTACAGTGGTGGGCAAGAGTGGAGGTACCCATCTCACTAGGCCAGGAGGAAAAAGAGCACAGCCACACAGGTGAGTGCATGCTTAGGACCAACAAAGCCTCGGTATATGAACCCAGGTGTCCATCAACTGACTACATGAGCAGAGAGGAAACCAGTCTTCAGGCTGGGACCTGGCCGCCAGGCACAGTGGATGGCCTTGTCATCAGCTGCAGAGCTGCCAGGCCAACATTCCCTGAGACGTCTCGAGAATGAGAAGCCTTGTGCCATCCAGCACCTCGCCTTGCCACCATGGTTGATGACTCTCCAGGTCGACCCAGAATACAAATTGCGGAGGAACAGCATTTAGAAGCCAAAATATTTTCCCCAAAGAATCATACAAGAGTTCCAGGGGATAAGCAATGCCTTATAAAATGTGAGGTGTGCTAACGGCTGAGCAAGTTGCAGAGGATGGCTGTGAACCCAGTTTTGTAGCTCCACTGGGGAGCACTTGTCTGTGATGCCTCATCAGTGATGGGCACTAAAGCACATTCATCAAATGAAACAGCTTGTGCTTACCCTGCAATGCTTCACCCCATTATTTCTTTGGAGGAGTTTCAAGGGAACTTCTTGTCTTTGGCTTGAACCTCTCAGTGAAGCCTGCTGCCTACAAGGCTCAAGGGTGGCCTTTCTCCACTGTCACCTGGGCAGGACATCTGTGAGGCTGCTGAGGTCCACCAGTGGTCCAGAGATGTGAACTTCAGGGTGCCAGGGCATGCCCGGCAGTTTCTGCCAGGCTGCAGGCATGCCCCACCCACTTCTGAGCCCCACTCTGTCAACTGGGCCCCAAGACAGCCCAGCTTGTCCCTTTAAGATTGTCAGAGATTGTCCTAGAAAACAGTTCCTTCTTATTTTGTCCCTGTGGCCTCTCCCCACTGGCTGGGCCTCATATCTGGAAGACCAGGCTGGGCTGGAGAAGGCAGCAGACATCACCCCAGAAACTCAGCCACCCACAAAGCTCCTCAAAGTCACCTTCCCTTTGTGCAAATAGACACTTGCTGGCTGACACCTTGCTAGCTCATCAGGCACACCCACCATGTTTGGCCTCACCTGGCCCCAGCTACATTACAGCAAATCCTTCCATTTGTGCTGGACTTTATATTTACAAATTGTCCTGCCTTGGTTTCCTATGGCTGCTTTAACAAGTTACCACAAACTCAGGGCCTTAAAATGACACACATTTAGTCTCTTACAGCTCTGGAGAACAGAAGTCTGAAATCAGCCTCCCTGGGCTAAAGTCAAGGTCCTGCAGGGCTGGCTCCTTCTGGAGGCTCTAGGGGAGAATCCGTTCCTTGCCTCTTCCAGCTTCTAGTGGCTGCCCCGGCATGCCTTGGCTTATGGTCACATCCCTGTCTCCACTCTGACCTGCCTTTCCTCTTAGAAGGCCCCTTGTGATTACACTGAACCCACTGAATGCTCCAGGATACACTCCCATCCCAAGATTCTTAATCACATCTGCAAAGTCCCCTTTTCCA